>BPLR01006511.1:0-57621 GCA_021605095.1 Caerostris extrusa
GTACCAGAAGAAATTTCGAAAAAGAAAAAAAATGTTAAGTCCCCCGCTAATTTAGAATAATATGAAAGTCCACTCAAAATCTCAGGCTTAAATGTCACTAAATTTATGCCTATTCATGGAGATTCGTATGAAAAACAAACAATAAATTTACTAAATTTATTACACCTATTCTTAATTGTTATCCCTCACCACTGAAATAATAATAGCGTTTCCACGTAAAATTCCAACCTTGTCAAGTTCTATATGATAAGAAAACGCAACATTTATTACATTGTGACTAGTTTCAAAAGACAAAAAAAGGTCTCATGTTAGAATAATCAAATGTAAAAATAGATGTATTTAACGACAAAAATGAATTTCAATATTCTATTCATTGAGTATTCGTTTAAAAATCATTTAATAATCAATTCCAGTCTTAAATTTATTACAATATAATTTTTTATTAAGGAAACAAAATAAACCTTCATAAAGAATTAATTTTGCTTCGTAATAATAATAAACAAATAAAATAAACATGTAATGAAAATTTATTAATAATAATAAGCATGTAATAAAATTCGTAATTTTGTTTAGTTACATGATAAGAAACCTTTAACATTATTACATTGTGACTAGTTTCGAAAGAAAAAAAAAATGGTCTCACTTTTTTAGAATAATGGCAAAAAAAAAAGATGTATTTAATGACGAAAATGAATTTTTAATGTTCCTATTCACGGTGAATTCGTATAAAAAAAAAAAAAAAAATCATTCAATTTTCATGTAAAATTCGTTACAAATTAGTTTCTTATTAAGACAACATAATAAAATGAAAGTTCAAAAGAATTAATATTTTGGTACAATAATAAACAACACAGGTAGTAAAATTAGTAATTTTGTATAGTATTAATATTATCATATCATCATTATATTATTATCATATCACTCAATTTTTAATAAGTTAATTTTGCTATTTATAAGATAAAACCTTTAACATTTATTATATTGTGACAAGTTTCGAAAGAAAAAAATCTTCTCATATTTTAGAATAATATGAGGCCACCAAAAATATGTATTTAAGAAAAGAAATGAATTTCAATATTCTATTCGTATAAAAAATCACTCAATTTTCAATTTTCATATTAAATTCGTTACAAATTAACTTTTTATTAAGGAAACATAATAAAATGAAAGTTCAAAGAATTAATTTATTTTTATACAATAATTACAAACATGTAGTATAATATAAATACAGAGAAGATATATGTCTTGACAATAGTATGGAAATTATTAATGAATTTATTTTTTGGTGAAATTAAAGAACAACGTGTAATCATATGATGGATAACAAAAAATACAAATGAAAGCAAATTCGAGGTCTGGATGAGATGTATCGAGAAAGCTTTTCATTTTCTGTTTGATGATGAAGTCTTTTTCAACCCAAGGCCCCTTTCTGCAAACGGCAGGTGCAAGATTTGTGGAACAAAAGCAAATGGCCTGTTCGTTTAAATTCTTATGAATAAATGAAACTCCTTTCCGATAGAATATATCCAACTGCTGACAAAAATAAAAGAAATTAGTCTCTCTATTATCCACAATAAAGAGATTATTTATTTACTTCTATTAATAGGATAGATTCTTTTGTAAAACAGGATTTTATTGCAATAGATCTTTTTGGATAGGTATTTATTTAAATTTTATAGAGTGGTAATGCAAATTTATTCTACCTTCAGAAAGTAAATTTGTGGCTTAGATTTGATATAGATAATATCTTGATGATATCTAGATGATATCTAGATGATAAAAATCTATATGATAATATTTATAAATTATCTATATATAATATCTATATGTTACGTTTATAAATATATAACATAACATATAAGATATATTAAAATTTTATAATTTTATTTTAAGAAAATTTTATATTTAATTTTGTAAACATAACATATAGATATTATTATTATAACATATAATATCCATATGTTATATTCATAAAATTATGATATTAGTCCCAGCACTCCAGCACTTTATAAAATAGTAAATTCTTTAAAATATAAAATTCGTTTTTGAAAATTCAATTACATAAAAATATTTATAAAAATATTAAAATTAAGTTTTCTTCTATTTTATTTAAATACCAATCTACAATATTTATTTTTTTCTCGAAAATTTCTTATTTTAAATATTAAAAACTTTCTGGTTTTTAAATATTTAAAAACCCTTATAAAATGAGATGAAAAAATACCGTGTTACAATAGTTACTTATGATTGCATGCTATTTTTTTGTGCTGATCTTGAGTATTATTGAGTGTTTATGTCCTTTAAATGCTGACTGTGCACTTCTAATATAGATTTATTTATCTTTAATTCTTTTAAAAAAATAATAGTATAAATAAAAGAATACTGTATAACTTAATATTTGAGAATAAACACTTAACATTAAAATGTCTGAATATTTTTTTTTTTTTCCTGTACGGAAGTATTTGAATTGAGTATCGTGTATACTTTTATAACATCTAGAGATGAGAAAAGTAAATCACCTCAATTTGTTTTTGTTTCTGAATGAAATGAATGTTATGTACATTAATAATGATTTATAGTTATGAATTATAATCATTATAATATAAGTTAAGTAATTAAATTATAAATTACAATGTTTATAAATATTTTAGTAGTTTCGGAGGGTTTGTGGAGTTTTCAGGGTTTTCTTGCATTCGATAGGGGTAGTTCTTACTAAAAGTCCTCCGGAAGACACTGCCCTCTTTCTTCAGCGACACGGAATCAAGTCAGACTTCTACTTACGGGACTGCTTCTACCCCCATCACAACAGAAGCTGCCCCTCTTCCCTCCATCCATGAGTAGACTATTCATGGGATGTCCGACCACACTGCAGGACACTGAGGATTAGACACACACACCCATATATTTCTTTTTTTTTTTTATACCCATATAGAGAATTATTTTCATGGAATATTGTCAAATACTCTACAAAATTCTTGACATTCGTTTTCGACAAAAATAATAATTAAAGGAATACCATTAAAAATATATTATCCGATATATATATATATATATATCAGATGATGATATATGAAATATCTTTATCCGACAATTATTATTCATTATCTAATTGAAATATCATTATCCGATCACTAAATGAATATCGTTTTGTTTAATTATGCTACGACAAATGTAAAGGAATTTTAAAATACTTTTCATTGAATATTGTATAATGTAATTATAAAGAACACATTCGAATTGCAGCAATCTAGCCTGTTAGTGATTATGGTTTAAAGAACATTTTAAGAACCTTTTTATTTTTAAATGTTTATATTTCATGTGACAAACAAGATTCATAAAATGTATTTAATGTGTCGAATACAAACACAAATATAAAGATAGAAAAAATTTAATTAAATTGAAATGAAATTCAATAAAAGCATACATAGCTTCTTATTTATATGGCACTTTAGTTTATTTAATATCGCTACTAGCAATTAAAAAAAATGATTAATTCATTATTTTGGAACTAGAAAAGAGAGATTCCTTTTGTTCTCAAACCACAAAAATAGATTTGGTTAAAACTTCGAATGCTTGATTAACTTCATTTCAACTTCAGAGAAAACTAATGTTCTTTTATGGCACTAATAATTTTTAAACAAAGAGTATCCATTCCAGTCAAAATACCACAATAAACACTCAAAAATTGTTTATTTTATATCAAGCCAAATGGAATATTTATTAAAACTTAAGTTCATAAATAATGTAAACAATTTTCAATAGAAACAACACGAAATGTTTTAAGCTGTTTACCTTTGAATAAAAGATAATAAGCGATTGCAGGAAAATAAATAATTAATTAGAATGGATACTTTCGGTTTATGAACCAGAAGGTTTTAAATTCATAACAGCGTACAATTGTTGTAGGCGTAAACAAAATAATGGATTTATCAAAGAATACCTAAGCAATTAAAATGCTGGGATTGTAGAAAAATTATGTGTTTTTAACAAATGAAAACTTTTTATAATAGTGTAAACTTTAGGGCGTTTTTAATGATTTATTCACACATATCAAGTGTTTCTATCTTTTGGTACTGAGAAATAGCAATTGGATTTTTCGTAGTAAAAATATTTCTTTTGTTCGTTTTATTTAATTTATCGTTTTAAGAGTCTTATAAAAATTAACTAAATAAACATTTAAATGATTAATTGTCTCTTTTCGAATAATCGAAAAGAAGACATTCAATCTGTCCAAGTTTAGCACAAAGATATACCATTCTAATTCTAAACTCCATAGATTTGGATTGACTTCATCTGCACTATGCTATCTGCAAAACTCTGGAAACAGTTGAATACATTTTGTCTTAATGCGTGAAATATGTAGAAACAAGCTACAAAGTGCTTTAGGATATAAAGTTCTCCATTTCTCTTGGATATTTAATATGTCAGAGGATTTAATATGTCAGAAGACTACAATGATACTTCAGTTTCTATGAAAAGTCTCGTAACCCTATAAGTTATGGGGTACCCCACATTTTTTCTTGGGAATTTCCCTTTTATTTCTAGTAATAGTTTGTACTTCATATTCTCTAATCAACTTTCAATTATTAAAATATTATGGTCCCCTTGATCTGCTGTTTTTACCCAATTCTTTTTTTTTTATATTTACCCCTCTTACTTATTTTCTTTTGGTTGCCGAAAAATAACTGCAACGATTCCTATTTTTTAAAATTGAATTTGTGATCCACCATAGACAATGAAATCACGAATTTCGAGTTTTAGATTAAAGAAAATAAAGGTATAATTTACCTTTAAAGGTTAAATTATACCTTTAAGGTTTATAAATATAAAAAAAGCTTTTATAAAGGTTATAAAAGGTATAATTTCATATATAAAAGTTTAATTTTCACTTTTGTCAAATTCTTTTATAGCTAGTATTTTAAAAGCATTTGGATATATTGAGATGAAACAGCATAAGCATAAATATCTCAAAGCACCTAGTCAAGTCTCATTTCAAATTATTTATTACGTACAATTTCTATATACGATTGCACATTAAAAAATGAGTATAGAGCCGTTCACACAAATATATATAAACCTTTGCATCACAAATAAATGATACAGATTAAAAAAGCAAATCAAGTAAATTGAATTATATTTGAATAATTTAATAAACTGTATCAGCTTTAAACACCGTATTATCCATAGTTAATAAGAATAATTTATAAATCCATATAACCTTTTTGGAATAAAAATTCTTTTTAAAATAAATAAAAAAACAAAGAAATGTAACGTAAAAAAAGAATTTGATCAAATATTTTCAATATAAATTCAAATATTCCATAAAGAATAACCTAACCATCGTTTCAAATATAAAGTAACTTTTTAAAAGATAAAATTAAAATTTGAATATTTCATAAATCTAATAAGAAGTATTTTATTTTCAAAACGCTATCAATATTAACTTTCTAACAATAACTAACAATTTTTCCCTGAATAATTTATTTTATTAAGAATGTTTTGTCTATCTGGACTAGTAGATTAAACTGCTACAGTATTTATTATTTTTAAATTTCTTCCGATTGCAAGAGTAGATGTTTATGCAAATTTCATCAATGTTTTCTTATTTTCATTGCATTCTATTTTTTAACTTGACTGCTATTTCAATCATTACCCAGCATATTTAATGATTGCTGAACATGAAACGACAGCATGACTCAAGTAACTTTCGAACAAAAACTCTAACGATGATGATAGTTATTAACAAACATTCTTTTCAGAATATTTTATTCCTCTTAATATTTTTATTATTATTCTTCCAGTTTCTCTTTGCCTTTTGCAAAAAAGAAAATGGCTAAAGAATTCTATTGAAGCTACAACTTGAAATTGGATATTGGAAGTGCTTGAATTTACAACGTAAATTAGAATCTACCTTTAGTAGACAGTCATTTAATTTCAGAGAAAATAGTACAAATAAATAATGCTAATACATTTATTGTTCAGATTTAATAATAAATATTTGTTTCTTTTAATAAATGTAAATGCATCTTTGAAGATAAAATTCTAGTTTTTGCATATATTTATTCATAAGTATTGAAAAACTGCATAAATAAAATGAATTTTAAAATAAATGTTTTTAAAAAGCAATAATGGTTTGTTAATATATGTAAGAAAATATCAAAAAATTGATTTATTTTTAAAATTGAAAAAAACCCTCTGAAATCTTCTCATTAATTTTAATTTATCATGAGTGAACATACTTAGCTGGATGAGTATGAGAACATACCAAAGTTCAATAACCGAAGAAATTCAAGAAGTAATTGATCAGGCTACTACGGGAACTATCAATTTCAATAGCCACTAGAACATACCAAAATCGGATAATTCTAGAACTTCATAAAGAAACAATCGTTCAAATACTGCATGATTTGGTTTGGTTCGTCGTTCTGCGGTCATTTTATACACACTTTGGGCTAATCAAACCGCGACTTACAGTTTAACGTGGCTTCCAAACCACTAAGAAACATCCACACCACCTCCAGGGTTCGAAACTGAAGCCTAATACTTCAAGAAACACTACCAAATCATAAATCCAATAAGAAATATTTTATTTTCAAAATGGTATCAATATTAACTTTCTAATAATATTTAACAATTTTCGCCTGAATAATTTATTTTTTATTAATTGCGTCTACGTGGACTAGTGGATTAAAATGCTACAGTATTTATTCTTTTTACTTTTCTTCCGATCGCTAGAGCAGATGTTTATGTAAATTTCATCAATGCTTTCTTATTTCCATTATATTTTTCTTTTTTTAACTTCGTAAATAGCAGGAAATCTTACTGCTATTTCAGTCATAACCCAGCATGTTTAATGACTGCATTGCATAAAACGACATGTTTCAAGTTTTTTCGAACGAAAGCTCTAACGATGATGATAGCTATTAACAAACATTATTTTAGAATATTTTATTCCTCTTAATATTTTATTATTCTTCTTCTATTTTGTATTTATTTGCCTCACAGAAAAGAAAATGGCTAAAGAATTCTATTTTAGCTACAACTTGAAATATGATATTGGAAGTGCTTGAGTTTTAGAACGTAAATTAGAATATACCTATAGTAGACAGTCTTTTAATTTCAGAAAAATTGTAGAAATAAATAATAGCTAATACATTTATTGTTCAGATTTAATAATAAATGTTTGTTTCTTTTTAATAAATATAAAATACATATCTGGTTATAAAATTCTAATTTAACATTTGCATATATTTATTCATAAGTATTGAAAATTACATAAATAAGCTAAAATTTAAAATAAAATGTTTTTAAAAAGTAATAATGGTTTGTTAATACACGTAAGAAAATATTAAAAAAAAATAATGTTGATTTCATTTTTAAAATTAAAAAAATATAAATCTTCTCATGAATTTCTATTTTACGAGTGAACATACTTAGCAGGATGTATTTATGAGAATATATAAATTTTTAATAACCTAAAAAATTTATGAAGCAAATTGGTCAGAATACTACAAAGAACTATCAATTCCAATAGCCACTGGAATATACCAATATTTGAATAATTCTAGAACTTCATAAGCAAGCAATTGTTGAAATACTGTAAGAAGCACGACACAATTCAGGCAGAGAAGTGATGATAAATTAACATTAATTTTATTGAAATTTATGAAGCAATTGGTCAGAATACTACAAGAACTATCAATTCCAATATACACTGGAATATACCAATATTTGAATAATTCTAGAACTTCATAAGCAAGCAATTGTTGAAATACTGTAAGAAGCACGACACAATTCAGGCAGAGAAGTGCTGATTAAATTAACATTAATTTTATTGAAATTTATGAAGCAATTGGTCAGAATATACAAGAACTATCAATTCCAATAGCCACTGGAATATACCAATATTTGAATAATTCTAGAACTTCATAAGCAAGCAATTGTTGAAATACTGTAAGAAGCACGACACAAATTCAGGCAGAGAAGTGATGATTAAATTAACATTAATTTTATTGAAATTTATGAAGCAATTGGTCAGAATACTACAAGAACTATCAATTCCAATATACACTGGAATATACCAATATTTGAATAATTCTAGAACTTCATAAGCAAGCAATTGTTGAAATACTGTAAGAAGCACGACACAATTCAGGCAGAGAAGTGCTGATTAAATTAACATTAATTTTATTGAAATTTATGAAGCAATTGGTCAGAATACTACAAGAACTATCAATTCCAATATACACTGGAATATACCAATATTTGAATAATTCTAGAACTTCATAAGCAAGCAATTGTTGAAATACTGTAAGAAGCACGACACAACCAGGCAGAGAAGTGCTGATTAAATTAACATTAATTTTATTGAAATTTATGAAGCAATTGGTCAGAATACTACAAGAACTATCAATTCCAATAGCCACTGGAATATACCAATATTTGAATAATTCTAGAACTTCATAAGCAAGCAATTGTTGAAATACTGTAAGAAGCACGACACAATTCAGGCAGAGAAGTGATTATTAAATTAACATTAATTTTATTGAAATTTATGAAGCAATTGGTCAGAATACTACAAGAACTATCAATTCCAATAGCCACTGGAATATACCAATATTTGAATAATTCTAGAACTTCATAAGCAAGCAATTGTTGAAATACTGTAAGAAGCACGACACAATTCAGGCAGAGAAGTGATGATTAAATTAACATTAATTTTATTGAAATTTATGAAGCAATTGGTCAGAATACTACAAGAACTATCAATTTCAATATCCACTGGAATATACCAATATTTGAATAATTCTAGAACTTCATAAGCAAGCAATTGTTGAAATACTGTAAGAAGCACGACACAATTCAGGCAGAGAAGTGATGATTAAATTAACATTAATTTTATTGAAATTTATGAAGCAATTGGTCAGAATACTACAAGAACTATCAATTTCAATATCCACTGGAATATACCAATATTTGAATAATTCTAGAACTTCATAAGCAAGCAATTGTTGAAATACTGCAAGAAGCACGACACAATTCAGGCAGAGAAGTGATGATTAAATTAACATTAATTTTATTGAAATTTATGAAGCAATTGGTCAGAATACTACAAGAACTATCAATTTCAATATCCATTGGAATATATCAATATTTGAATAATTTAGAACTTCATAAGCAATTGTTGAAATACTGTAAGAAGCACGACACAATTCCGGCAGAGAAGTGATGATTAAATTAACATTAATTTTATTGAAATTTATGAAGCAATTGGTCAGAATACTTACCAAGAACTATCAATTCCAATAGCCACTGGAATATACCAATATTTGAATAATTCTAGAACTTCATAAGCAAGCAATTGTTGAAATACTGTAAGAAGCACGACACAATTCAGGCAGAGAAGTGATGATTAAATTAACATTAATTTTATTGAAATTTATGAAGCAATTGGTCAGAACACTACAAGAACTATCAATTTCAATATCCACTGGAATATACCAATATTTGAATAATTCTAGAACTTCATAAGCAAGCAATTGTTGAAATACTGTAAGAAGCACGACACAATTCAGGCAGAGAAGTGATGATTAAATTAACATTAATTTTATTGAAATTTATGAAGCAATTGGTCAGAATACTACAAGAACTATCAATTCCAATAGCCACTGGAATATACCAATATTTGAATAATTTAGAACTTCATAAACAAGCAATTGTTGAAATACTGTAAGAAGCACGACATAATTCAGGCAGAGAAGTGATGATTAAATTAACATTAATTTTATTGAAATTTATGAAGCAATTGGTCAGAATACTACAAGAACTATCAATTCCAATAGCCACTGGAATATACCAATATTTGAATAATTCTAGAACTTCATAAGCAAGCAATTGTTGAAATACTGTAAGAAGCACGACACAATTCAGGCAGAGAAGTGATGATTAAATTAACATTAATTTTATTGAAATTTATGAAGCAATTGGTCAGAATACTACAAGAACTATCAATTCCAATAGCCACTGGAATATACCAATATTTGAATAATTCTAGAACTTCATAAGCAAGCAATTGTTGAAATACTGTAAGAAGCACGACACAATTCAGGCAGAGAAGTGCTGATTAAATTAACATTAATTTTATTGAAATTTATGAAGCAATTGGTCAGAATACTACAAGAACTATCAATTCCAATAGCCACTGGAATATACCAATATTTGAATAATTCTAGAACTTCATAAGCAAGCAATTGTTGAAATACTGTAAGAAGCACGACACAATTCAGGCAGAGAAGTGATGATTAAATTAACATTAATTTTATTGAAATTTATGAAGCAATTGGTCAGAATACTACAAGAACTATCAATTCCAATAGCCACTGGAATATACCAATATTTGAATAATTCTAGAACTTCATAAGCAAGCAATTGTTGAAATACTGTAAGAAGCACGACACAATTCAGGCAGAGAAGTGATGATTAAATTAACATTAATTTTATTGAAATTTATGAAGCAATTGGTCAGAATATTACAATAACTAATATTACAATTCCAATAGCCACTGGAATATACCAAAATTTGATAACTCTAAAATTTCTTAAACGGCCTGATGGCCAATTGGTTAGCGCTCTGGTCGTTAGTACCATAGTTTTCAGGGATCGAATCCTGACGGTGGCATGATTGTTTGTTAATGGTTTCCACGTTAAACTGTAGTTATCAGTATAATTAGCCCAAAGTGTGCAGAAAATGACCGTAGAGCGATAAACTAAACTAGAACTTCATGAGCAATGTTTCTAATATTGCAAGAAGCCCTACCCAAATCAGACAGAGAAATATGTTAAGTGATGATTAAATTAATTTTTATAAACATAAACGAATCCTCAGACAATATTTTGTGAAAATTCAAACAATAATCTGTTTATATTTTGAAAGCCAGACAATTCAAAATGAACTACAGAGCTCGTGACATGACATAGATCAATCATTAGCAATACGCATTTCATGCCAGCAATAAAACACACGAATAAATAGATCAATCGTTAGCAATACGTATTTTATGCCAGCCACGAATAAAATCACATAAAAACCGCTAATAATGATAATAAAACATAAAAAGAAGTAATAAGTATAAACATTCATATGAACCAGCCGTATTGAAATGGAAATGCTATGGATAAAAATATAATCTATCAATTGTTTACTGATCAAAAGTTTATTATAATCCATTACCGTTCTTCCAATAAATATAGATTTATAAACCTTTTCATTTATGAAATTTCGAAACCTTTGAAATATTTTTATATAATTTATGAAACTATAAACTGTAATAATAATAAGAAAATATTTCAATCTTCAGGTAATTTCTTTCCAAAATGGAGAATGTATGCTATCTATTTTTAGAAACGGAAAAGAAATTAACACAATTGAAAATTATCTGTTTTATTTATTTATTTTTGTAAGCACATTGACGGAAATTCTTTATAAAAGTAGGCAGAACATAGATTTATAAAAGATCCTGATTATCGTATGTTTTTACATTTTTATTTTGGAATAATTCTTGCATTATGAAAATGTGTTTACTCTTTAGAGACAATGATTAATGTGTTTGGAATGATTTTGCTAAAAATGTAGGATAAAAAAACGTAGGACAGATTCTTTTGACTATTATTTAATGAATTGAAAGAAACATTTACCTACGGGTAGCATTATGTAAGCTTTGAAAACTATGTAAATTTTTTTTAATAGTCTCCAGAATTTTGTAAGCAAGGTAATTATCAAGAACTCTTTGCATTTGTAATATAATAAATGACGAACTTTTAAGTAAATGAGGAATAAATTTTGATAAGAACATGGAAGAGGTGTGATTTTTGTGGAATACAAATATTTTAAATTGCAATGCTGTTTAAAAATAAAATTAGATTGATGTTCAAAATCATTATCATAATTTAATTCTCAAAAGAAGAAATGATTTATGATCGCATAAATCATAAATCATTTTTACATATCTTTTATAGTGAGGCATACGCTACATGCTTATACCTCATTCCTTTCAGAAGGCTTTATTTAATTCAGAATACAAAAATAGTAGATTAACATAACGGGTTAGTTTAACTGTAACGATTTACAAAAAATGCCTATGGTAAATTAATTTATAATACTAAAATTAATAAAAACGGATATTTTATTATTTATATAAAATTAATAACTAAAATTATTAAAAATGGACATTTTATGCATTATATAAAATTAATAACTAAAATTAATAAAATGAATACTTCATTAATTATATAAAATTAATAATTAAAATTAATAAAATGGATATTTTAGTCATTATATAAAAATTGATAACTAAAATTAATAAATGAATACTTTATTAATTATATAAAATTAATAAAATTGATAATTTATTGATCCCATGATTATCTATTCATGGATGGGGGGGGAAGACACAGCTTCTGTTGTGATTGAGCACCCGTAGGTAGAAGTCTGACTTGGCTCCGTATCTCTGAAGAAGGAGGGCAGTGTCTTAGAGGGAAGCACTCTGCATTTGCATATCGTGTGGGAGAAAACTCTGAAAACTCCCACCAGATAGCCCAAATAACGAAGAAAGAGGCTGAACAACACAAACGCCATCAAATCTCCTCGGTTTTGAAACAGTGTTTACAACAAAGCCGCCAGCGGATGTAAACTCAGCTCTAATGCTCACCAACAGCCCTCGTTGCCATTGAACCACGGATAGGCATTAGTTATTTTTTATTAAAATGGGAAAAAATTTATTTAAACTACATTTAGAAAACTTAGCATTGCTGATAGTTTGCTTGTTTATTTTAAATAGTGGTGGGACTCTCTATCTCACTTATGAACAGCATATCAATGGGGGGAGGGGGCGGATTTTTAAGGGTGAAATTCCCCACATTTGCGTGTCATATATGAAAAAGGAGACAACTCTCACCAGGCAACACTCCTATCGATGTGAAACGCTTTAAACATGCTACGATCATATGCCGTCACTGGATTTGAACCGTAATCCTCTAGCACAAATTGTGTACGTTATCATTGGGCCATCGCTGATGATTTGAAAGACAAATAATTAAAATTAATTGAAAAAAAAATGTGTTTTTAACTCAAATTCAAAGTCTAAAATTCAAGGAGTATAAGTAAGACAGTTTAGGAATAAGTAAACGATGAGATTTTATTTATAGCACTTTTAATTGTTTTTAACACTTAAGATTTATAGTTCCACAATATTTATTACTGCTGCTATATATAATTTGCAATCTTTTGATTGTTGGCAGTTTTCACATCTAAATCTCAAATTGAATCATTTAAAAAAACCTATATCCATTATTCAGATTTCAGAACATAAATCTGTACTAAAGAAATTTCAAAGTCCAAAATTCAAGGAGTATAAGTAATACAGTGAAAATCTGCGCTGAAATTCCTTCAAATTACTTCTAGGTTTCTGATTCCGAATTTCTCAAGCAGAATATCCCAGTTTAAGAATTTACGTTCTCACATCACCTTAATTGTGAGCAATAGTTGGAAATGTTTCAACTACTTGGAAACACATATTTTGTGAACTTGTCGAAATGAAACTTCAGCTGCAGATTCGTGTAAGGTGACTTCTCCGTGATTATAATTGTAGAAGAAATCTTTGATTACTACTGTGTCCAAAAAGTAAGACCAGTTTTCAATTTACATTTCCCGGGCATATGGTATTTCAATTTTTTTTTTTTTTTAGGTTTTTGGCATTGTCCTTCACATCTGTGTGAAATTTTACATGAAAATAGTCATGATTGCTTGAGTTACGCTTGGCTTTGTGAGACGCTGAAACTGATTCCGGCGATTTTGAAATGGCTGAATTAATTGCGCAAGAACTTGCGTTCAATTTTGTTTGCAGAAATGTACATAATGTTGCGGAAGGCATTCGGTGAGCATTCCTATATCGAAAAAGAAATGTTTACAAGTGGTATAAAGAGTTCAAAGAAGGCAGAGAGCGCGCTGAAGACGAAGAGCTCTCTGGACGACCACCAACCTCAACCGACGAAGTTCACGTCCAAAAAGTTAAAGATTTGAAGTTTGCAAACCGTCGATTTACAATTAGAGACCTTGCTGATGATGTTGGAAATTTCAAAATTCCATTTTAAAAGAGTTTTTGGGCCTCAAACGCGTCAAATTTTGATTAGTACCGAAAACACTGAATGCACTTGCTCACACTGCATTGATTCTTCGTGATGTTTCCTCCAAAAATTAAAACCCATATCGTTCCACAACCACCGTATTCACCTGATTTGGCATCGCGATACTTCTGGCTATTCTTTAAACTCAAAAGATCATTTCGGGGACACCGTTTTGAGTCGATTGAAGAGACATTTCAAGAATCGCCGAAATCAGTTTTAGCGTCTCACAAAGCCAATCGTAACTCACGCACTAATGAATAATTTGGCGTAAAATTTTCACACAGATGTCAAGGACAGTGCCAGCAACATAAAAAAGAAAAACAATTGAAATACTATATGCCCGGGAAATTTAAATTGAAAACTGGTCTTACTTTTGGACACAATAGTATGGCATCAAAAGAAAATTTAGCGTTTAAGGCAGGGGTGGCCAACCGCGGGTCGCATGCTTACCACCTTGTATATTTCTCTGCTGCCCGTGAGATCTATTACACTTTTACAAAATATATTTATTTTATATTGACCAATGTAGTGAAAGCCAATGTATTGAAAAATACATTATGTGTGCAATTATATATTCAAAAATTAATTGTCAAATTATGAGAAAAATGAACTTGATTTTAAATTAATATTCTTGCAAATATATGACAGATATTGCCTGTTTTATTGATGAGTTTACAGTCATGAATTCGCAGAATAATTCAATTATATTCTGAGAACTCATGATGCGCGTGCATCTTGGAACATCTAATATAACAGGATCTATGTTTCACTTTTAAGTGACCGCTGTGACTATCCCTAGATACGTACAGTTGATTGTTGAAAGCAAAGCAAACCAGATTCTTAGTTGAAGTTGTTAGCGCTTTTGGTTCAGCTTCCACTTCC
Source organism: Caerostris extrusa (assembly GCA_021605095.1). Classification (NCBI taxonomy): domain Eukaryota; kingdom Metazoa; phylum Arthropoda; class Arachnida; order Araneae; family Araneidae; genus Caerostris; species Caerostris extrusa. Next base: position 15,064 of record BPLR01006511.1, read on the forward strand.
GAATCGTTTTTTTTTTTTTCTAAAATGAAATTGACCCAACACAAAACAAGCGCAAACATAACAGACGCAACAGTAATTACTATGCAAATGCCCAAATGGAGATCGATTTGCAAACGCTAAGTGAAAGAGAGAAGAAACAAATATCCCATTAGTAAAATAAATATTTTTTAATTTCGTTTATATGTATGTATTTTTTTTATATTTCCTTTTTATGTTATATATTTCTTTACAATGTGCACATTATTAATTTTCTTTATTTTTATAGTGCTAATTTTTGAAATTAGCTTACCCGAAACATGTTGAATGTGTTTTAGATTAGATGTAATTAAGACATATTACAAACTTTATCAAGACTAGCTAAAAATAATTAAACTGTCTGCGTAACATCTTTGCAGGAAATTATAATTTATTACATATTACAAAATAAAACTTTACAGACTTTAGTAATCTGAATTATATTTCAAATCGGAGTGCATTTAAAGCTGAAAACTCGCAAAAATCTTTGACTAATTAGACTAATTAAAGTTACGTTTAGAAATAAACGGCAATTATAAACGGAGTATTATGTACTTCTTGTATTAGAAAATTGTACAAACTTTCTGCATTTAGTTGAATCGGAAAGTTTCTGAAATGCCGTCGAAGATTATTATATAACAAGCTGAAATGATTAGATTTTGAGATTTATTTTATCCAAGAATTACGAGTTAATTTGATTTTTAGTAGCTAGATGTATTTGATGTGCTTAATACCCAAAGGGGACTGATTTACATTTAATGTCACTTTTAAAAGTTAGTTAGATGTATGAATTATTTAAGTAATCTATTAATTAATTGTGATTAATTTTTGAAACTATTATATCTGTTATAATGTAATAATAAAATAAAAACTTCATGTGTGTGTTTGTATATATATTGGATAAGGAACCATAGTTAAATTATAGGTGTCAAAAGTTTTATTATAAAGTGTTATATATACTATATATATAATGAATATATATTAAACAGTAATCTATATATTGTAGCATTTTTCCATGGCAAGAGTTGTAGCATTTCGTTCCCAGCAGCATATTCTTTATCAAGTATATAATAACAACCTATCACTCAAATTTTACAGCAGATAAGCAGTGTTGTGGATATTTATATTACATGTAATTAGTGTTTTGTACTAATGAGAACAACTTGTCACTTATAGTAGCTATTCAGTGTCATGGAAAATGGAACCTCATGAAATTAGCGATTGTCTGTCTGGTCTTCACAGGTCAAAACAATTACAGATTGAATATGAACTACATCATGAGTTGTTGTATCGTGATTGGTGATAAACCATGGGCTGAGAAAGTGTCTACTCCAATGAAAGGGAGGAAGCTGACCCGTGTAAAATGTTCTTTTTTAGTTTGTTTGCCCATTTTACTATCAAAAAATCAGCCTGCAGCACACGCTTTTTACGCGTGTCAAAAATGTAAACTACATTAATATGTATACGAAAGGTCGTTCTCTATGATTGAGTTCTAAACAGCTATATTTTCATGATGGTCATCATGTATATGAAATAAACAAGATATGAACGATACAGGAAATATTCAGGATTCGTGTGTTTGTTTTTATATGACAATATCGTATGTTCTCAAATATTAGCCGAGAGTTCGCTTTTGCATTAAACAATTTAACTGAAGTTCAAAATCCGCATATAAATAAAAATGACAAAAAAATTTCCAGTAAGATTCGAGCATGATGTTGTCAGCTAAGTGAAACGGTAGGGATATTTTCCCATCAAATCGTTGTAAAATAAAAAAGCAAGCGACTTGTGGTTGAGCGGCAACGAGCGCCTCTGGTCAGCATTAAGTTAAGGTTCACTCCTCTTGCGACATTGTTGTAGACACTGTTTCAAAAAACGAAGAGATTCGATGACGTTTGTGATGATCAACTTCCTGCCTTGTTAATAAGAGTACCTGGTGGGATTTTTCCGGGTTATCTCAAATACGATATGCAAATGCGGGGCAGTTCCCCCTGCCCTCCTTCTTCAGCAACTCAGAGCCAAGTCAGACTTATACCTACAGGTGCTCTATCACTAAAGAAGCTGCCCACTTTATCTCCCACCATAAGTACACTATTCATGGGATGTAGGATATTGAGGATTAGTCACAACAACAAAGTAAAAACGCAAGATGCCAACGACGATATAGTTTATTAAACCTATTTTAACGTTGTATCCATTCAATTGTTAAACGATCGGTGGTAACTGCACTAGTTTTATTTTCTGTGCCATTTTATTTTTTTGCTACTCGTTCTGCAACAACCCTCTACTCACCCCACCACGACACTGTTTCAAAAGCGAGGAGACTCGATGGCGCGTGATATTCAGCAGTTTGCATCTTACTCAGACTACTACTACTACTACTACTACACCACACCACACCACATCACTGTGCCTAGAGCTGAGTTGCCCCTATACAATTTGGGAATGATGCGGGTGAAAGGAAAGGACGCGATGAAAGGAAAGGACGCACGAGGCGGAAAAGTTTTGCATAATTCACTTTTGGAGGAACAGAAGCTGAACAATGGGAAAATTCACACAAGAACAGTCCTAAATGTCAAAAATTTAAAAATTGAGAAAGGAGGAATATAAAATGCGAAAAATATAAAAACTTTAGGTAAGAGATTATAGAGAAAAAAATTAAAAGCAATATGATACAATAAACACTACATAGGAGATTATACAAATCAGAGAGCTGAAGGAATATTCATCAAATCAATTATTATAGAATTTAGAAAATCTTAATTTTTAATAAATAAATCGACGGTAGGAGCAGTTGCTGCAAAATTATGGACAAGGTTAATCATAAAGGCAGGAGATATTACATAAGAGATAAATATGCTAGGTATATAACGAGAAAAATGGTATTTACATAAAACATCTTTTGATTTTGCAATTTGGAGTCTAATACTGGAAAAGAAAACGAATTGTTTCAAATTTAATGTGCCCCAGAAATATGCTGATGAACCCACTTAAATTATATACATTATAATACAAAATTTCCTTTGATATCTTACTCAGACTACCTGCGGGTGTTTTCTGGTTCCCCTCCCCCACGCAAATGGGGGACAGTTTCCTCCTAGAAGTACACCCGAAACGCCCTGCCCTCCTTCTTCAGCGACTCGGAACCAAGTCAGACTTCAACCTATTGATGCTCCATCACAAAAAGATGCCGCCTTTACTCCCATCCATGACTAGACTACTCATGGAGTGTCCGTCCTGCATTGCAGGACACTGAGGATGAGTTAAAACAACCACATAAGCCTTTTAAATGAAATGAAAACTCCACTTTGACATATTCTTACTGACTAATCACGGTTGAGAATTATCACTGTATGTTATACTGTCGTTATGTTTAGATAAATGCGTGTCAGTAACCTAAAACAATTTATTATTCTATCCATCGGCATATCAGCGCTTTTCAAATGAGTAAATAATTTTCCAGAATAACCCGGAGATTCACTTTGTCAAGCAGTTATCTGTTATCTGAAAGAAACCATTTTTCATAAAGCGAAATATCCCAAACAATATAAGTATTGTTTTAAGTTGTTGTAGAGGCAATCGATCTTTTAGGTGCGCGGAGACAATACATTCATTTATCATTCATTCACCTAAACTTTATAAAGCGTAAATACTTATAAAGATCAAACTAAAATAATGGACAAAAATTTTATCAGTAAAATATGGGCGTTTAAGCTACTAGTTTTAGATAAAATTTATGAATTTGAAGAAAGATAAAAAAACATGTTCTGTTGAGAAGTTGTGTGTCTAACAATTATTCATTCATATTTTTTGTCCAAGACGTAGAAATGTAGGCAATCATCAGTCTGTCACGTTATTGTTGGTGTGATTTTTGTTTTGTATCAGCAGTCATTCTCTACTTTCCTGTGACTGAGTCACGTCTAGTAATTTGATCAGTTCTCGGTTAACGACAGAAAGGAAATCAGCAGAAGAATAACAGAAAGTTTCTTGTCCGTGTGTTGAATCAGTGATCAATAGTTAATTGTTTCTTTTTCGAATGCCGCATATTTTGAGTGCAGTAATTCGTTAACAGAATATATTAGTAAGTATTATTATAAATATTAGTGAATATTTAGTGAATTGAGCGTTATTAAGGTTGCACACTTGGTGTTTCCTCCATTACATCCACATTTCTTTTTACAAAATTTTGAAAGAAAATGCCCAGAGACGGCCGAATGCCGGACATTTTGAGTGCAGTGATTTGTTAACAGAAAGCTAAATATTTAGTGAATTGAGTGTAATTAAGGTTGTTGCACAGGTTGTCCCCCACATTATACCCACATTTTGTTACTTCAATTTTGAAAGATAATACACATAGATGGGATCAAGGAAGGTGAGGACCTGAATGGTCGAATGTTTAGCTCTTCTACGGGTGCCAAGCGCTTGGGGCCACAGGTTTCGGGTTTGAAACCAGTGGTACCTTGGATGTTTGTAGTGGTTCGAATCCATTTTAAGTCGTAGGTCCGGTCTAATATGACTGTAGAGTGTTACGGTGCCAAGTCAGACTTCTATCTAAGGTTGCTGCATCTGAACAAAAGCTACCCAGTTGTTTTGTATCAGCAGTAATTTTCACCTTCCAGTGACTAAGTCACGTCTAGTAATTTGATCAGTTCTCTGTTAATGATAGAAAGGCAATCCGCAGATACTTATAAAGAATAACAGAAAGATTTTCTTGTCCGTGTGTTGAATCGGTGATCAATAGTTAATTGTGTTTTTTCGAATGCCCGACATAGGAAATTTGCGTTTAGCGATTCGTTAACATTTCTTCGTTAACAGAATTATCATGCCCATATCCGGAACATACACGAAAGTTTTCGATTCAATATCAATTGTCAGATTTCAAACAAAAATCTTTATCTGTATATCGCTTTCACAAGTCCGAAATTTACAATATTAATCTAACTAATGCCCTCAATGTTAATTTCAATTAGTCAGTACCTTCCATGTTGACTATTAGGGAAACTAACTTGCATTTGCGTGTCGTACGGGAGAAAACCCGGAAAACTCCCACCATATAGTCCAACGAGGCAAGATATTAAAAATACAACATAAACGTCATCGGGTCTCCTAATCTTTTAAGATACTTTTGAAACAGTGTCTATAACAAAACCGCCAGCGGATTGAACCTCAGCCCTAATGCTCGAGTCGGCATAAAAATTATTTAATGAAATAAAGACTAGCTCAGCGTCTTCCTGTATGAATCAGAAGCTGCTGCTTATCTGACATTACACTGTCGAATGATCTCAGGTCAATACGTCTGACATTTGGAAATATAAGTAATCAATAACATTAATACAAGAAACAACTTTTCTTAGTTTTTAATTTCACAGATGTAAGTTAAGAAAAAGATAATTAATTTTCCCCGAAAGGAAATCCAATTTTTAAGTGTGGATTGCTCGTCGCTACTAATCTCTGTCACAAATGTGAATATGAGTATCGATTGTATGATTTCTTAATAGACTAAATTCAAAAACATTTATAAAAACGAAAATCAATTTTTATGTATAGCTGTTTCAAGTATGTTTGTTAGAATAGATTTTGTTGATATCAAATGTTACAACAAATGAAATAAATTTGACACTCTGAGACTTTCATTTTCTCCCAAACTTGAAAAAAATTGTTTCTGGGAAGAGCCTAGCATCCAATGAAGAAGTTGAGAGGGTCGTAGATGAATATTTTCGCAACCTTCCAGACTCACACTTCCGGGGAAGGAAAACTGATGTTGGAGAAACGCTGGACCAAGTGTGCTGAAGTCAAGAGAGATTATGTAGAAAATAAAATCATTTTTTAACTGAAAGTCGCAGTCTTTCATTGTCAGGCCGAGAACTTTTCACCTTACTCGTACATATAATTATCACCATTAGCGCAACAGCTCCATGATGGCCAAGACCGTCTGCCTGATCACAGATTTCGAGACAGCTTTTTCTTCTATTTACGGGGTAGGATTGTCATCCTTACGCCCAATAGTCATAGACCGGCACCTACGGTTTAAAGCGGATTCCGAACCACTACAAATATCCATGGCACCGCCGGGACTCGAGCTCGAAATCTGTTGCACAAAGCGCCAGAGCGCTAGTCACTAGGCCATCAGGCCCATATATATATATATATATATATACATATATATTAAAATATGGAAATAGAAATAAACATATATATACATTACAATCCTATATCTATACAAAATTATATCTTGTTGACAACAAATCTCTTGAAACTTTACTTTCCTGATAGAAACGCACCCTAGGAAATTTGAACAAATACTTATGTGATTTGACATTTCATCGAATAACGATACTTTTTATATGCGATATCCTAGAAACAGCAGAAAGCACGAGTCATTGAAGCGCAGGGAAATTTTACATTCGATACGATAATTACGACACAACTGATGTCGGACGATTCGATATCTTCGATGAGAGTCCGACAAACCACCGAATTACGTTGCCCCAGTTACTGTTTTGTAATTAGGGAATTATTTCAAACGCAGGGCGTGCAATTTAGTGCAATTCGAAACTGGTTCTGCGAGTGAACTAATTTGCGCCAATTATGGGCCATTCTTTCAGAAATGTGCAGCGGCGTCAAATGTAGAATGAACAGAAAGATCAAATGCATTATGGATGTAAAGATCAAATGCATAAATAATGGAAATCGTGCGGCTACATTTTTTATACCAAACAATTAAACTACCATTTAATTTTTAAAAAGTTTTAAATTAAGTAGACATAATATTTTGTGAGAATATCGATATTTCTATAGTTTTGTATTTTATTTAAACCCACATGAATATGTGTTTCAGATAGAACTACTTTCAATCAATGTATTTTAAATATTTTTAAGTTTTAAAATTCCTACTAATATTATTACATAATATTTCAAAATTATAGTATATTCTTACATGATATTTCTACTATTCCTACATAATATTTATATTAATATTTTTATCAATTTTTTCTCATTATCGTTATAAAATCTTTCACGACGTGCTATTATTATTCGCATTATTATTAGTGACCATGTTATTATTCGTGGAATTTAATGTAAAAAGATTATTTGCTATTTTGAAATTATTTTCACCTCATATACTATGAAACCAAACATTACCAAAACAAATATTGTTTTTATGAATTTTTAAAAAATTATTCATTGATTTAAATTTTTATAGTTTGCTCAGAATTGAAACTAACTAAACTAATTACGAAATAAATTTCAAATATCTACACTGATAAGAAAGGCCATGCATTAAAAGAATGAGTTACATAAGAGCAAAGATACATATTTATTCAACATTTAAACACATAACACTAATTTCTATAGTCATCCAACACATTTCATCTAATATATAAAATTCTTGTGTCACAGTGTTTGTTGCCAAACTCCTCGAAACGGCTGGACCGATTCTTATGAAAATTTTTGTGCATATTTGGTAGGTCTGCGAATCGGTCGTAATCTATTTTTTTTTAAACTCCTAAGTGATAAGGGTGGTTCCCCCTAAATATTTTTAAAATTTCTTTGGCAAAACAATGCAGTTGGCAACAATGTACTGTTTTTTTTTTTTTTTTTTTTATTTATTCGCGACATCACAGCACGTGTGTTTAAACAAAAATTAAAGTCTTTAATCGGCTTTATTTTTTTGACTTTTATTCAATTAAGGGATTTTATATAAATCAACACGTGTTGTGAACTCGCGCCAACAACGGCCGTTGCTTTACCTCTATGTATTATACACAACATTTGTGTGGGAATAATTTTAATTTAAAGAGAAATATTTACGTGTTTTATCATTGTTAAAGGTAAAGCAAATAATAAGAGAACAAATACTGTTATATTTGCACGTGTAGCGTTAAATTATATTTACAGGTGTAGCGCGTGTTAATGTCTTAAGTTAATGTTTTGTTAAGTTATATTCTTTGTATGTGTAGCATTAAATTATATTTACACGTGTAGCGTGTGTTAATGTTTAGTTAAGCAAAATTGGCAACGTTATTATTGTTCTATGAAAAATAAAGATGGCTGTTGTTGCGTTTTAATTTATGAGTGTAATTGTGTTGAAATTTACTTTATTGTGGCGAAACTGGGATTCCAGTAAAGTAAGTGTTATTTGTAATTCGAAAGCATAAGATTATCGAAAGCATAAACTTTATTTTGAAAGAGAGAGATAACCTAAAATTTTATGACTGTTAGTGACTATATTTATATACTCGCATTGTCCCACTACTGACTGATGAGCAAAAAACCATTTACAACCGCATTATGCTGGCAGTTTCGGCAGGCCAAGGGGATTCTTTTTTTTGGATGCACCAGGTGGAACTGGCAAAACATTTCTCATTTCGCTACTTCTTGCCGTGATACGATCAAAAAATGGCATCGCATCGGCCGTTGCATCATCTGGGATTGCAGCCACTTTATTAGATGGAGGCAGAACAGCTCCTTCAGCATTTAAGCTGCCACTGAATATTCAAAATAACCCAGGTGCAGTGTGCAATATAAAGAAACAATAGTCCATGGCCACAGTGCTGAAACAGTGTAAAATTATCCTCTGGGATGAATGCACTATGGCACACAAACATTCGCTTGAGGCATTGAACAGAACATTGAAGGATATAAAAAACAACGACGAACTATTTGGCGGTACTCTGTTATTCCTTTCAGGTGATTTCAGGCAAATACTTCCTGTCATTCCACGTTCATCGTACGCTGATGAGATCAACACTTGCTTAAAATCATCATCACTGGGGCTTAATGTTGAAAAATTACAACTAAAAGTAAACATGCGCTTTCAAATTCTGCAAGATCCCTCCGCTGAAACATTCTCAAAACAACTGTTAGATATTGGGATGGAAAAGTTGCTGTACATGAAATTACTGGTTGCATAAAATTGCCGATTCAGATTTCTGCACAATCATCGACTCGTCATTCGCAATGCATTCACTCGCATTCGCATTCGCAATGACAATCAATAAGTCACAAGTCCAAACGATGTCTGTTTGTGGCTTAGATTTGGGCACACCATGTTTTTCCCACTGACAACTATACGTCGCGTGTGGGTAAACCATCCAGTTTGTTTGTGTTGGCTAAAGACGGACTAACCAAAAATATTGTACACTCTATTGCACTTAGAGATTGATGTTGATTATTTTTTTTAATTGCCATAATTAGTAGTAAATATGTAAATAACTATTTTTGATGCATATACAGCTATTGTATAATGTAATTTAATATATATTTGCTAATTTAATAAAGTTTAAAGGATGAAATAAACAAATGGTTAGCGTATTATCATTTTATAGGCCGTCATTGTCTGCAACGTTCCATCCCTCTTCCAATCATAACCACATTTCCACACACTTATAGTAAGTTAGTTTTTTTTTTTTTATTTAACTAAAAAAATATTTTATAGAAATAATGTATATGGCAAAACAACGTTTGCCGGGTCAACTAGTATTTATATACAAGTCAGCAATGCCGTAACTTACAAATGAAGTGGCTACATTTGAGGAACGCCAAGATGTTGTGGAAACTTTTATATCGTCCTCAAAACACTGACTACTTTAAAATCTTTTCAAAAGCAAGAAAAGAATAATATGACTTGGCACCAGTTCAGTGTTATACGGTGGATGGTTGATTTATTCAAAATCATATAGATAAACTAACTTATTAATCACTTATAACTTTAACGTCATGCAACTCACATACTTTTTTTGAACATATGTGAGCTTTTATGTTCCACTCAATATAATGTTACGAACATCCCAACAATTCCCGTAGAGGTCACATCTCAATATTTAGAGAATCCTTGCATTAGTATCTTAAAAAAATTACCGTTTTAAAATGCTATTGGTATTCCTCACTCATTGCTAGTGGTAATGTGAGCAGCTAGCTTACAAGAAGACTCACAAGACGCAGACACAATTAGAAATCCTTCCCTCATCGTCCATCGTCGAATAAAAGTGGACAACGAAGGAAAACTTTGAACTTTTTTCAACAACAGGGGACTTTCTCCAAATCAACGAAAAAAAAAAAGTTTAGTATTCCATTAAGCAACCGAACAGAAAACGTTAAAGTAAAAAGTTATGTTATCCAAAATTTACCCTTTTGATCATGGAATATGATCTTTAATATGATCATTTTCTATCGGAGAAAGGCGCCATTTATTTTTCTAAGCTTCAGCCCGCTAACTACACTCATGTCCATAAATTAAGGACAATGAAGTTCAGGCAAAGAAAGAGACAGAAGCAAAACACATTTGACTAATTTGTAAAGTCTATTTATTAAAAAAATCTGATCTTGGGGAAAATTATCAATCTGATCTTGGGGAATATTACACCACTCATCAAGCAATGCCCTCCGAAGTTCCGGTTGACAGGTGGGAGGGGGTTGACGGGCTGCAATTCGTCGGCCAAGAATATCCCCACATGCTCTATTGGATTCAAGTCGGGTGAGTATGCTGGCCAATCCATACGGGTGATATCCTCCAATTGAAGGCATTCGTCCACAATGTTTGCACGGTGAGGACGGGCGTTGTCATCCATAAACAGAAATTCAGCCCCCATGGCGCCCCGAAACAAACGTACATGTTGTTCCAGAATGACATCCCGATAGATGTGGCCTGTCATTGTTACACTCTAAACATGCAGGTCAGTTCTGGAACCAAGAATAATTCCTCCCCAAACGAGCCATCCTGCACCACCGTAACGGTGTCGTTCTACGGTGTTCTCTTGGTGGTAATGGGTACCTGGCGCTCTCCATATGAAAGTCCGGCGAGAATAAGACTGCAAACTAAACCTGGACTCATCGTAAAACATCACACAAGACCACTGTTGCGGTGTCCACAATGCATGCTCTCTACTCCAGGTTAATCGCAGGCGACAGTGAGTTGCGGTAAGTGGAACACATCTGACAGGCCTACGAGCATATAGACCATGTGCCCTAAGCGTCTGTACACGGTCTGCCTGGAAACTGTCGTACCGGTAGTTGAAGAGAGCTGACGAGACAGGTCTGATGCTGTGCTCCGTGTGTTTCTTTTGGCTGTAACTGCTAAATACCGGTCCTCATTCGGCGTTGTAACTCGGGGGCGACCTGTGCTGTAACATCTACTCACATTGCCATCATCTTGGAATCGTTGCCAAAGCCTGGAGATGACACTCTGGGCGATTCCAAGTTCCTCGGATACTTCCAGCTGGGCATTCAAGTCGTCCGTTAATTTTTACCACGTAAAAAATCATCCAAATGCTTCCTTTGTGCCATAACTATGCGGTTATTGCACTGAAAGGCTTTTAAAGCGCTTGTGAACAATTTTACTTCTTTGCCACCATTCCTTATATACCCCTCTCTTACACTCTCGTCATTGTGACGTACTATCCGCGCCATCTGGTGGTTTCCTGTAATTTGCATATTCTTCTTCAAGATGTGTGTGATAATTCTGCAGGTGAAATTTTTATTTTAGAGTTCAATTTCTGTGTGATTCTGAATTATCCTTAATTTATGGACATGAGTGTATTTAAACTTGTGGAAGACTTTTCAATAAAGCATCGTTTTTGCAAGAATTCTGGTGTCATAGAAATGAGCACATCTGGCTGACATCTGTAATGATTCACACTATCTATCTGCCTTGTCAAACACGTTTCAGGGACTTCAGTTTGTTTCAGTTTTGGTTTGTTTGATGAGTTTTGAATTGAGTCTCACTTCAGACCAACTACGATTATTTTTAGTTTCTAAAGATCTAAAAGCATCTAGAAGAAACATAGAATACTTGTTAACAGACATAAGAAAAACTTAATTTTATAAAAATGTACGTGCAGAAATAGGGCCTGAATGGCCGAGTGGCTAGCACTCTGATGCTCGATACCACAGGTTTCAAGTTCGAGTCGTGGCAGTGCCATGATTGTTTGTAGTGGTTCGGAATCGACTTTAAACCGTAAGTCCAGGTCTAACATGATCGTAGAGCGTTGCGGGGCATTGTTACTCCACGCCCGTAGGTTATCTTCAAGCTACACGCACCTCTTGGGTAGTGCTAAGTGAGTAACATCGGTATCTTAAGGCATCCTATACAACTGTCTAAGTGTTTGTGAGCTGCATTAGAAAAAAAAAACCGTGCAGAAATTGAATGGACAATTTATTTTACCAAAAAGCTTTTTCAGTATCATTTCTCGGGCTTGAGACTAAGCTCTGATTACTGAAAGAAAATTTTTTATCTGTCCTAAAAGTTTTTACGATTTTTTCCATCTCCCATTCCAGTGTTAAGCAGCGCATGTTCGTTTGGAAAGGGGAATATCAACAAATAAACTATCTCTTATCACGAAAAAGGTGGGGAGTATACATTTTTCAAGAAATGGGGACTGATTGGTTCTAATTCGAGGCTATGTTAGACAATCAGAGGTACAACAAGTTGCAGATGTGACAATTGCATACATTGTTGTAAACCGCGAACACCAGAACAATGATATTTTTTATTATTATTTTAAGTCAAGTTCAACTTAATAAAACAATTGAATAGCAAGAAATAGCTAGGCCTATAATTTTGATGTCATTAAACACTAAAGTAACGTAGCATTCATCTTCGTTTTTAATCATAAAAATGTTTAACTAAGTTGAATTTTTACTCTATTAATTGGGATGATTGGAACTTTTCTAACTAGACTAGCAACATCGCTAAACAACCTACGCAATGAATCAAAATACATTTTCGTTTATTATTGCACTTAAATAACTTATAGAAATTGATAAGGGATTCTTACAATTACTTATCATTTAATATTTTGCAGAATAAAAAAAATTATAAAAACATAATCTCTGTGTTCTTACTAAAGAACAATTTTGAGATGCGACAAATGTTCGAGTGAGATATGAGTTAGGAATTAATTAAGCAAGATTATATTTAGCCTCAAAGTAGTAACCTTATGTCTGAGCAGAAATTAATATAAGTGCTCAAAACTTTCAGTTAACTATTACTTTCGTTACTTAGAAGGCAGTTATTTTTTTTTCTTTATGTTTTATTTTTACTTTTTCTTTTTATTAATGTACGTGGACACTATAAAATAAACATTTCAAGAGATAAAATTGGTTTAAAAACTCAAAAAAAAAAACTTTTAAATTTAATTTTATAAGATAAGTATTTTAATAAGCATGAGTATTTCTTGTGTAGTTAAAATTATTTTTTTAGAAAAAAAAGAATTTTTATATAAATTAAAACGTAAGTGCTGAAATCAGTTTAAAATTACCACAATAATATGCACAAATTTTCACTTAAAAATAATTCAGAGATTTGCATATTAGGTTTTGTAATCATTTTAAATGAGATCTTTAAGAAGTTGATGAATTGGTTAAAACGTAACACAAAAACAAGTAATATAAAAAAATTTTAAAGTCAATTCCTACTTTTTTTCACTATATTGCAGAAAGTCCTTTATAAATAATTTTCATTCATTTTTATAAGTTTATCTGGGCCATCTATTTGTAGATATATGCAACTTAAATAAAAAAAAAAACTAAAATTAATTAATTAGATTTAATTACTGTATTAATATTTGAAAAACTGTATGAACATCCATTGTCATCCACTACAAGTTCAAAAAAATGTTTTTGAACTTGAATGGATGAATAAAAAGTATTTCATGAATGATTGAATATTTGAACAAGATATATATAGGGAGAGTGTGAGCTAATAGAAGGAATTGAAATGAACAATGGTTGCAATGGTATTTTATTTTAAATGTTAAAATTCACAAAATATGTGATAATTATTAATAAATTATAATAATGAGAAGTCCAAATTTTTTATTAATTATTTTTTGTTTATTATTTATTATTCATTATTTACTTATTTATTACTGTTATGCCACCAAAATTCAAACAGAATTCTAATTTATTCTTCTTTAATTAAATAAATAAAGTAATTCGATAATAAAATCGTTTCAAGAATCGTTTGCTTTCCGCTCACGTCTATTCATAGTTAAGTTTGTTGAAATCGGATTAGTTTAAATCAATTATAGTAATTTCAAAAGCCTAAAACATGTAAATTTTTATTCGTAAAAGTATTTTCAGATAGATCATCGCCATTAAAAAAATACATATTCTAAGACTTTTTATGTATTGTGATCAAATATAACGAAAGAATTCAAATTAATTCTTTAGTTAATTTAGAAGAAAAATTTTTGATAATTAAACTGACTTTTGAATTTAATAATTTAAGAATCGTTTGTTTTCATTAAAATCGTTGTAAGTTGGATGAAATCAATTTAGCTGAATTAAATTCAGTTAAAAGGATTAAAATATTTTAATTTGTTTTATTCATAATAGTATTTTCAGATAAATCACAGCTATTAAAAACGCAGTACATATTCTATGAATTTTTAGAACGAAAGGATTCAAATTAATTTTTTAATTAATTTGGAACATTAATTTTTTTACAATTAAATTTACCTTTAGATTTAATATTTATTTCAAGAATTGTTTGTTTGCATTAAAATCATTTATGTTGGATGAAATAATTTTAGCTGAATTAAATTAAATTTAAAGAACAAAAATATTTCAATTTATTTATTCGTAATAGCATTTTCAATTAAATCCTCGCTATTAAAAAATACATATTCTATGACTTTTTTTTGTAGTGTAACAAGATATAAAAAGGATTTAAATGAATTCTTTAATTAATTTGGAACGATAATTTTTGATAATTAAATTAACTTTTGAATTTAATATTTCAAGAATCGTTTGTTTTCATTTTGAAATTGGAAAATTGGAATTGGATTGAAATCAATTTAGATGAATTAAGTAAGTTTAAAAGACTAAAATATTTAAGATATTTCAATTTTTTTTTTATTCGTAATATTTTCAGATATATCGTCACCATTAAAAACACAATACATATTCTATGCCTTTTTATGTAATGTAATCAAATATAACGAAAAGAATCAAATTAATTAATTAATTAATTTGGACCAATAATATTTCATAATTAAATTGACTTTTGAATTTAATATTTCAAGAATCGTTTATTTTCATTAAAATTGTTGAAATCAGTTTAGATGAATTAAGTAAGTTTAAGAGAATAAAATCTTTCAATTTTTTTTTACTCGTAATAGTATTTTCAATTAAATCATAGTTATTGAAAAATACATATTTTAGACTTTTTATGCATCGTAAAAAATATAATGAAAGGATTCAAATTATTTTTTTTAATTAATTTAGAACAATATATTTTACTAATTAAACTGAGTTTTGAATTTATATTTTGAGAATCGTTTGTTTTCATTGATTGGATGAAATCGTTTTAAGTTGGATGAAATCAATTATTAAAATCGGTGTAAGTTGGTTGAATTAAGTTAAGTTTACTGGATTAAATATTTCAATTTTTTTATTCGTAATAGTATTTTCAGATAAATCATCGCCATTAAAACACAATACATATTCTATGAATTTTTATGTATGGTATCAGAATATTACGAAAGGATTCAAATTAATTCTTTAATTAATTTGGAACAATATTTTTGATAATTAAATTGATTTCTGAATTTAATAATTCAAGAATCGTTTGTTTTCATAAAAATCGTTGCAAGTTGGATAAAATCAAGTTAGCTGAATTAAGTTTAAAGGATTAAAATATTTCAAATTGTTTTTATTCATAATATTATTTTCGGATAAATCATCAGCATTAAAAACCAATACAGATTCTATGCATTTTTTAGAATGAAAGGATTTAAATTATTTTTTAATTAATTTGGAACACAAATTTTTGATTATTAACTTGACTTTTGAATTCAATATTTCAAGAATCGTTTGTTTTAATTTAAATCGTTGTAAGTTGAAATCAGTTTAGTTGAGTTAAGTTAAGTTAAGTTTAAAGAACTAAAATAATTCAATATCTTTTTTTCTTAATAGTATTTTAGTTATATCATCACAATTAAAAACATTATACGTATTCTATTCTATGTCTTTTTCATGGCTGTTTGTGTATCGATTATATAATTATTTAATGTTCAATGTTAAATTAATGTTAAAGAAGGATATTATTTATATCAGTTGAATTATTTTTCTTCTAGAATTGCATCCTACTTTTTAAATACGTAGCTGGCTTGAGTTTCACTTAAAAAACTAAAAAAAAAAAATGCATTCTGAAATAAAACTATAAAAAGCGTAAAATGACCCTTAAAAATAAATTAAAAAAATTATGTATGCATAAAAAAATTCCTTCAATTAATGCGAATTAAAAAAACAACACTAATGACATGACGTTGTTGTTATTATTATCTCTCTATTCCCTGAGCGGACATTTTCTTTTCTTATTAGTGATAAAGAAAGTAAGATCGAAGCATAATGACCTCGGAATAGTTTATGGAAGGTAATTTAGAAATATCCCCAGCACAGATGGGTAATTAATGAAGTTAAATCTTTTACTGCAATTTCAGCTGTGCTTTATGGTGTTATCGAACCATTGTAAAAATTTTAATGCATTGTTTTTGTAAGATTTATTTGTCTATTTATCAAGTAAATTTGTTTCATCATTTTTAGACTTCATGGGATATTAAAGTGTAATGGTAATGTGCCGTGATAATTGTATAGTTTTAAATGCTTTTTCATGATATGAAACAGTATCTAGAGGAACGTTTTTTTTTGGCAGGAATAGAGTAAAATTATATACGAAACCGAAAACCGTTATTTTTTATTGTTATAGTATTATATTATTTTTTTCCAATACACAGAAAATGAAATAATAATAAGATAAAGTAAAAGTGACAAATTGTTATAGGGTAATAAATGCTGTTAAAAAGACAAAATTATAACAAATTTGATCAATAACTAGAAGATATAACTCGCTGTTGTTCGATTACAGAAATAAAAATCTTTTAGATTATAGAAATTTATTAGTGAAAAATAATAATTGAGCAAATTTAAAATTTAGGGTTTTTAATTAACTCTCTTTAAAATAATAAACATGTATATCTCAAATTATTTATTTATTTATATATTTTAATATACATGAATATCTCTTGGTTAGTTAAATTGTTTCAAACAAATATAAATGTTTCTGATATAAATGAAATAGTAAACCAGCTTAAAAATTATCACAATAATTTCAACGAATTCCACTTAAAAATAATTCATAGATTTGCATATAAGGTTTTGTTATCATTGAAAGTGAGAGATTTAAGATGTGTGAGTTGGTTAAAAAAGTAACACAAAAATTAACTATAGTAACAATGGTATCATAAAATGTCAAAGTGCACAACACATATGTTAATTTTTAACAAACTATAATAATGGGAAGTCCAAATTTTTTTTTTAATTCTTTTTGTTTCTTATTTTATAATCCATTATTTATTTATGTCTGTAAAGCTACCAAAGTTCAAGAAGAATTCTAATTAATTATTTTTAATTATGTAATGTAATTCGATAGTAAAATCGTTTCAAGAATCATCTGCTTTCAGTTCACGTCTGCTGATAGTTAAGTTTGATGAAATCGGGTTAGTTAAAGTTAATTATATTAAGCTCAAAAGACTAAAAGATGTACATTTTGTATTTGTAATATTCTTCTCAGGTATATCATCGCATTAAAAACATACAATACATATTCTATGACTTTTTATGTATTGTAACCAAATACAACGAAAGGATTCAAATTAATTCTTTAATTTATTTGGAACAAAAATTTTTGATAATTAAATTGACGTTTGAATTCAATATTTCAAGAATCGTTTGTTTTTATTTAAATCGTTGTAAGTTGAAATCTGTTTAGCTGAGTTAAGTTTAAAGGACTAAAATTATTTTTATTAAGACTATTTTTACTTATTAGTATTGTTGTTAAATCATCGCATTTAAAAACATTATACGTATTCTATGTCTTTTTGCATGTCTGTTTGTGTATCGATTATATAATTATTATTTAATGTTAAATGTTAAAGAAGGATATTATTTATATTGTTAGAATTAATTTTCTTCTAGAATTGCTTCCTTCTTTTTAAATACGTAACTGATTTGAGTTTCATTAAAAAAAATTAAAGAATGCAATCGGAAATAAAACTGCAAAAAAGCGTATAGTGACATTAAAATTGATTGGCATTACAAAAAAAAAAAACCCCACTTTTTTGAAAGCTCATCCAGCAATAAAAAGCTTTTGTCACATAGAAACTCCAATAATTAAGAATAAAACAAGGAATTAAGGGAAATGATACGAATAATTGTGTGCTCCTTAAAAGTAAACTAAAAAAAATTATGCATACCTAAAAATTCCTTCAATTAATGCGAATTAAAAATAACGCTAATGACACGACGTTGTTGTTATTATTATCTCTCAATTTCCGGAACGGACATTTTCTTTTCTTATTAATGATAAGAATGTAAGATGGGAACATAATGACCACGGAATAGTTTATTGAAGGTAATTTAGGAATATCCCCAGCACAGATGGGCAATTAATGAAGGAAATCTTTCAACTACAACTTCAGCTGTAGTACGGTACTATCAGAACATTTGTAAAAATATGAACGTATTGTTTTTAAAGATTTATTTGTTTTATGTATCAAATAAATTTGTTTGATCATTCATTAGACTTCATGGGATATTAAAGCGTAATGGTAATGTGCTGTGATAATTGTATAGATTTAAGTGCTTTTGTTGAAATGAAACAGTATCTATTGGAAACGATTTTTGGCAGGAATAGAGTAAGATTATTTACAAAACCAAAACCCGTTATTTCGTTATTATAGTATTGCATGTTATTTTATTTTTTGTAACACATAAAATTGAAATATTGATAAACGAAAGTAAAAGTAGCAAAATGTAGTATGGCAATAATTACTATTAAAAAAATATATAACAGATTTCTTTTACTGACTAGAAGATAGTGGTCGAATGACTAACGCTCTAGTGCTCGGGGCCACAGTGTTGGTTGTGCCATGGATGTTTGTAGTGGCTCGGAATCCACTTAAAAATCGTAGGTCCCTGCCTAATATGATTATTGGGCGTAGGGCTGGCATCCCTACCCCGTGAAAGGAAAACATCTCCTGTCTCGAAATCTGCCAGATGGCAGACGGCCTTGGCCTACCATGGGAGTGTTGCGCCATTGAAGAACGAGGAAAATGGTAGTAAAAGAAGGTAAAAAGTTAGGAAAAATAATGTAATGAATGCTATTAAAAAAAAAAAATTATAACAAATTTGTTTACTGACTAGAAAATAGTGGCCGAATGACTAGCGCTCTAGTGCACGGGGCGACACGTTTAGGGTTCCAGTCCTGGTGGTGCCATGGATGTTTGTAGTGGTTTTGCAATCCACTTTAAAATCGTAGGTCCCGGTCTAAAATGATTATTGGGGGGGAGGGCTGGCACCTCTAACCCGTAAAAAGAAAAAAACATCTCGAAATCTGCTAGTAGGCAGACGGCCATAGGGCTGTTGCGTCCATGAAGAAGAAAAAAAGTGAGATAGCAGTAAAAGAAAGTAAGAGTGACAAAATGTAATACGGTAATGTGATATTAACAATAAAAAAATAAACAAATTTGTTTACTGACTAGAAGATATGATCGAGAATAACATTAAAATTGATTGGCATAAAAAAAAAAAAAAAAAAAAAAAAACATTTTTTTTGTCATCCAGCAATAAAAACATATAAATTCCAATAATTCCAATAATAAAGAATAAAATAAGGAATTAAGGGAAATGATAGGAAGAGTTTTTCTCTTAGAAATAAATTTAAAAACATTTAAATGTGTAAAAAATTCCTTCAACGAGTGCGAATTAAAAGAAACACTAATTGCATGACGTTGTTGTTATTCTTATCTCTCAATTCCCCGAACGGACATTTTCTTTTCTTATTAGTGATAAGAAAGTAAGATTGAGGCATAATGACCTCGGAATAGTTTATTGAAAGTAATTTAGAAGCATCCCCAGCACAGATGGGCAATTAATGAAGGAAATCTTTTAACTACAATTTCAGCTGCAGTACGGTGTTGTCGAACCATTTGTAAAAATATGAATGCATTGTTTTGAAAGATTTACTTGTCTATGTATCAAATAAATGTGTTTGGATCATTCATTAGACTTCATTGATATTAAAGCGTAATGGTAATGTGATGTGATAATTCTATAATTTGAAGTGCTTTTTGATGAAATGAAACAATAGCTAGGGAAACGTTTTTTTTTTTTAATAGAGTAAGATTATTTACAAAACCAATTTATTATTATTATAGAATTGTATATTATTTTATTTTTTACTAATGCATACAAAGTGAAATAACGATACAAGAAAGTAAAAGGACAAAAATGTAACATGGTAATAAATACTATCAAAAAGGAAAAATTATAACATATTTGTTTGCTCACTAGAAGATGGTGGCCGAATGACTGCCACTCTAGTGCTCGGTGCGACAGGTTTCGGGATCGAGTCCTGCCAATGCCATGGATATTTGTAGGGGCTTACGTAAGTCACGTAGACTCGTAGGTCACGGTCTAATATGATTATTGGGCGTAGAGCTTGCACCCCTACCCCGTAAGAAGAAAAACATATCCTGTCTCGAAGACGGCTAGAAGGCAGACGGCCTTGGTTAACCATGGGGCTGTTGCGCTTATGAAGAAAAAGTAAAATAGTAGTAAAAGAAAGTAAAAATGATAAAATGTAATATAGTAATAAATGCTATTAAAAGACAAAATTATAACAAATTTGTTTTATTGACACATTTTTATTGAGAAATAATAATTGTGAAAATGTTAAAGTGTGGGATTTTTAAATGATTCGTCTTAAATAATATAAATTGATTAAGTATAGAAATCATTTTTATCAAAGAATCCCCAATAATTTTTTTTTTCAATCTTTAATCTGTGGGAATTTAATTTTTACGAATATAATAGTGTAAGTTCGACTAAAAATTTTTTTAATTTTTTTTTTTTTTTTTTTGCAATAACTTAACTAATGGCGTTACTTAATTTTTGGGGCAGGCGCCATCTGGTGGCAGATGAGTCTGATGACAATAAAAAATATTTATTAGTTTTTAATATTAAAAAGTTTTTAATTAGACAGTAATTGTTATAATTGTTTTGTAAACTTTCATTATGAATCTCAAAAGAAAAATAAATTTAGGGATTATTTTTCCCTATTATTTTAGGGTCCCTAAAGTTGCAGTTCTAAAATTACTTTAGTTCCTTCAGTTTATTTTTTTCCCGATTTTCTTAGGGAAAAATGGAACTTAGGGAGTAATCTACTAAAATTAATTTAAGGAACAATTTTTCATTTTTTTTATGTGAGAATATGCACAAATCTATTACACACGCGCACACACACACACACACACACACACACACACACACACAAACACACGTGAATATATATATATATATATCTTTTGGGAATGGGAACGATAAATCTATTGGTCAGAAACCTCTTTTTCACCGTCATTCTGTTTGTCTTAATGGTAAAGAGGGGAGAGTGTGAATTCTGTAGACAGTTTCCAAGGTCTTCGTTTCAAAATACGGTTAGGCAATGTGTGTATAAAGTTAACAAACTCTCCTAAATAAACCCTGGGTAATGCTGAATTTATCATTCATATCTGCCGTTTTTGTGGCTAGTATAAAATGTTCAGTACTTGACTGATCACTTTGCTTTAACAAAACGATAACTTAAGCACATCCCTAAAAATGACACGATTATAAACATTCACTGTATTTGTAATACAATTATTACCCATGGGTATCCAATGGGTATTGTTTTCGGTAACGACCTGAAATGATGTCTGATCGAAATAAAGTTATGCCAAAAAAAAAACAATGGAAATTGGAACCAATGTTGACAATAATGGAAGACAATGTTAAAGCGCATGATCGTGAAAGGAAAAGAATAGCCCGTTCGAAGCCTGAAACTCGTGTCCGCCAAAATGCCCTTCAACGGGAGCTTCGAGCTCTCAAGCATCAACAGGCTATCAACCCTCACGATGACAATATTAAACACACGAAATGTGTTCAATCTCCTTCTCTTTACTCTCCCTCCTCTTCTTGTCCTCTCAAGGATACTATTAATTCGTCCTCTTCAGTTAATCCTTTCTGCTCCCATTGCTTCTTGAACAATACTCATTCCGATTTAAACGACTACTCTCATGTGAAACAGTGGCTCAAAGTCGAAGAACGTTTCTTTAAATCAAATTGCAATAATTTTCTCTGTCGACTTGGATGATGCTGACTTTTTGTAAAACGTGCAGCGATCATATTCGTAAACGCAACGTTCCAAATCTTGCAGCCAATTATGGCTTTCGATATCCTGAGCAACCCCCTGTTTGTCTGAGTTGAATGATTTGGAAGAGCGTCTCGTTGTTCTTCGTATCCCTTTCATGCAAATACGAGAGCTTGGTCGGGATCGTCAATATGGTATCAAGGGATCCGTTACGAACGTTCCTAACGACTTGCAGAAATCGGTCGACTGTCTTCCTCGCAATGTAAACGATTCAGCCACTATCTACGTGAAATTGAAGAAACGTCTCTCTTTCAAATCGCACTTTATGTATCAATGCGTTAATCCCAATCATGTTTACAATGCGGCTTTGTATCTAATGAACAAGCCTTTATACCAATCACAAAACGTTAATATCGATTTTGGAATGGCTCGAAAAATTTCGAACAGAATCGTTTCCTGAAGTTCAAATGCTTTCGCTGACCTGAATCCTATCTCTTTGGAAGAGAACGATGAGTCTGATACAGACGACGATGATTATGACGACCCATTCGTAAATCCCGCTCCAGCCGAGACGGTCATTAATAAACTCAATTCCAACATTGATGCTGGATTGGCATTAGCACCTGGTGAAGACCAAATGCCTTTGTCAGTATTGTTTGATGATCTTGCAGAAGAGTTCTCTTACCCAAGAATCTACTGTGGTGATATGCGTCGTTTTACGAAAAAGAAACCTCGCACCTACTCAGAGATTGTTAAATTTGAATTGAGACGTTATGAACGTCAAGGTGCTACACCTCAAAAAATTTTGTACAGCCATCAAAAAAATTTACATAAACTTCTTTTAAGTAGTATACAAATTTGTCTTCGAAACAAAATTCCTACCGATTCCTCTTTGACCGCGCAACAAGTTCAAGACCAACAATGTTTACGTCAACTCTTTTACAAAAATCAGACATACAAGTTCATGAAGACGATCAATTGCAGTCCGGCTCACTGGGAAAAAAATCGCGTGTGTGCTCAAATCCGACAATTTGGTATGCCAACACTCTTTTTGACATTGTCTGCTGCCATTTCATGTACCAATAATGCAAATACAAAAAATGCAAACACCAAAAATGCAGATACCCATTGGTAAACTGTACATCGGCATTAGACAAAAAATATTTATTTTATTACTGTAACATTGTACATTGGTAATAAAATAAAATACGTATTTGAGTATATCTATAATGCATATATAAGATAACGAGTATAATTTAAACACTAAAAAATAATAACTTTAGAAAATAGAAGTAACAGTGACTTAATGCATATTCAAAACACAGAAATAAAACTTTGATTTTATTATTTTGTGTGTGAGTGAAATGGTTCACAGAAATCTAAAATCCATATATTTCAGAAGTAACAGGAGCTTAAGTTGTTCTATTTCTTCCAGCGTTTCAATTATTATGATGCTGCGAACATATTTAAGCATTGTATCTTCATAAGACCATCATTTCCTCATCGACAACAACTGCATTGAAATTAGTTCATGAAAGTACCTATCGAGACGTTTCACTCTCTTCCCCGTATGCATTCAATAGTTTGTAAGAATCTACCATGGCTCGGGGAGCTAGCTTCCACACTAATGATCTCATTCTTAATCTTTTATTCATATCTTCCACTTATTAAGTGTAATGTGAGACCCTCTCGAGTGATTAACTCGCGAAGGAAGTTTGCTGGGACAATAGTCTGCCCGAGCTTAATTACTTTGAATTTAAGGGATTTAGAAAGGAATTATTAAAAATGTCTCCGAGGAAACTTAAGAGTGTAATGTGCTTTTTTGGGGATGGGTTGTAATAAAGGATCAGAATTTCTGAATGAAAAGCTCGTTTAGAAAGACTTGTTTCATCGGGAGGGTGTTCTCAGAAGATAGCGGATTTTTGGTGAATTCGCAGTTCTTAAACTGTTACAGAAGTACGGTGAGAAAAGCAGCCTCACCAGTTTATGTATAGATACATGGAATATAGAAATGACAACTCTACAATTTAGTTGCTGGAAAAACACAATATCAGATCCTACATATTCCATGGAGCATAATTGTATTTATGCCAACTATTTTTCTTCTAAATTCTATAAAAAAATATTTAAAAAAAAACAAAAACAGAAAAAATGGCTATAAAATGATTAAAAGCAGAACAAAGTAAGAAAAAATGATTATCAAATTATCTAACCATCTTAATTTATTTGATTTCGACAATATTATTGCATTTTTCTTGCAGCAAAGTTACTACAAATATATTGAAATATATTCTTCTTCATTAGCTTAAGATCTCCATGGTGAGCCGAGGCCATCTACCTATCGGCAGATTTCGAGACAGAAGATGTTTTCTTTTCTAAGGCATAGGGTTGTCAAGCATACGCCTAACGCTCTACAATCATCTGAGACAGGGACCTACGGCTTTAAAGTGTATTTCGAACCACTCCCAAACATCCATTCACCGCCAGGATTCGAACCCGAAGCCTGTTGTATCGAGCGCTAGAGTTCTAGTCACTCGGCCCTAATAGATTCTAGAGAATATAATATCAAAAACAATCTAAAATAAAAATTTGCCACATTTAGAATATCCAGATTCTCTAACTCGAGGCGGCCTGATTGCCAAGTGGCTAACGCTCTGGCTTTTGATGTCCCAGGCTTCAGGTTCGATTCCTGATGGTGGCATGGATGTTTGCGAATGGTTTGTAATCCACTTTAAAATGTTGGTCCCAGTCTGTTTAATACTCGTGTGCACAAGATGACCGTAAAGCGACAAATAAAAAAAAAAAAAATATAATGGAGAAAGGCTATCTTCCTGAAAGCCTTTAAAGGATCGCTTTCCCGAATTTAATTTTGTAGAAATCCTGGAAATTCCAACCAGGCAGCCAAACTGTCGAAGTATGACACAATTGCCATCTAGTCTTTTTATTTCTAGATTTGGTTTGGTTTGTCGCTCTACGGTCATCTTGTGCACACGAGGGCTAAACAGACAGGGAACAACAGTTTAAAGGGGATTTCGAACCACTCACAAACATTCATGCCACCGTCAGGATTCGAATCTGGAGCCTGCAGTACCAAAGGCTAGAGAGCTAGCCAATTGGCCATAACACCGCTTTTATTTCTAGAAGCAATGCTTGCAATGGATACTACATGAGAACTCGTTTTTTTTGCACTCTAAACCACGAATCGTGCAATATGACAAATTATAAATCTCTTTTAACCGAATGGTTATTTTTAGTAGCATTTTGCTTATAACACTAATTGCTAATAGAGTCTTTTTATATATTTATTATACAAAATCTAAATAAATTATAATTATTAAAACAACTAAGAAATTAAGAACAGAAAATGTATAACAATCAGACTAGAAAAATTCACCTGGATAAATTATTAAATAAATTTTTATTCTTTCATTTGTTTTGACGCAGGAATATTTTTCAGCATTTAAACTGTATTGCTTGAGAAAATACTTGATTGATATTTCGCCTTTTGAGTATTTTTTCCACTAGATAACTCATCCGTAAACGCATATTTTGTTTTAAAAATTCATGCTAAATAATACTAAAAAGTAACTCAAATATTATCAGTATAAGCATTTAATTAGTTTAAGTGATGGATATTGAAATGAAACTTGTCTGTTAATGTGATACGCTTCATAAGTTTTTATTTGTTGGTAGCGATATTTTTACTTTCAAACATGTCTTCTGTAGAAATAATTTTAAAAATTACATAAGCTCTAAAATACGTGATTAATTCTTAAAATGTGTTAAATGTAATCAAAATATACTCTTTTGTTAATATATGATTCTAGAAATGCCTCGTTTAGGTGGCAGAACATGCTGTATACTACTGTATAAAAAGTAAGAAAAATGTTCAATTTAAAATTCCCTGGGCTTAAGGAATTTCAATTATTTTTCTTATTTATGTTGGTGGCATTGTCCTTGATATCTGTGTGAAATTTGACGTCAAAATATTCAATAGTGCTTGACTTACGCTTGGCTTTGTGAGACGCTAAAACTGATTTCGGCGATTTTTGAAATGTCTGAATAAATTGAGCAAAGAACTTGCATTCCATTTTGTTCGCGGAAACGTATAGAATGTTGCAGAAGGCATGCGGTGATCATTCCTACATCGGAAAGAAATGTTTAGAAGTGGTATAAACAGTTCAAAGAAAGCAGAGAACGCGTTGACGACGAAGAGCCCTCTGGTCGACCATAAACCTCAACCGACCAAGCTCACGTCCAAAAAATTAAAGATTTGGTGCTTGCAAACTGTCGATTTACAATTAGAAACCTTGCTGATAATGTTGGAATTTCAAAAGGATCAGTTAATTTCATTGTGGGCCTCAAACGTGTCACACCTCGATTGGTACCGAAAATACTGAATGCGACAGCTCACACTGCATTGATTCTTCGTGATGTTTCAGCCAAAAATGAAGCTCACATGGCATCACAACCACACCGTGCGACTTCTGGCTATTCCCTAAACTCAAAAGACCACTTCGGTTATACCGTTTTGAGTCGATTGAAGAGATTCAACGTGAATCGGCGCGAGCTTTGGAGGCCATCCATGCCGATGACTTTTTAGCATGCATCGAGTTGGCATAAGTGCATTGTGCCCGGAGGGGATTACTTTGAAGGCGATGAAATAAGTTTGGAAGAATAAATAAAGAGTTTTTGAAAAACTGCACTGAGCTCACATCCTGTTAAACCATCAGGTCCCTAAGCCAGCGCCCAAAGGTGCCGGTCTTATACCTTACAATTATATTAGACTGGGACCTACAATTGAAAGTGGATTCTGAGCTACTACAAACAGCCCTGACGCCGCCGGGTCTCGAACACGAAACCTGTGGCACCGAGCACCAGAGCGTTAGTCATTCAGCCATCAGGTCAAATTTTACTTTCTATTTCTAGAATAATATATTATTATCTAATATTATAATAATAAAATAATTGTTTTTGATTTTGTAATTAATGTTACTTTATTCCTACCAGAAAAACTTTCCAATAGCGACTGTTTCATTTCATCAAAAGCACAAGAAATTGTACAATTATCACGGCACATTACCATTACACTTTAATATCCCATGAAGTCAAATTAATGATCAAACACATTTATTTGATACATAAACAAGTAAATCTTCCAAAACAATGCATTCATATTTTTACAAATGGTTCGATAACACCGTACAGCAGCTGAAATTGCAGTTAAAAGATGTCCTTCATTAATTTCCCCACTGTGTTGGGGATGCTTCTAAATTACCTTCAATAAACTATTCCGAGGTCATTATGTTTCCATCTTACTTTCTTATCACTAATAAGAAAAGAAAATGTCCGTTCGGGGAATTGAGAGATAATAATAACAACAACGTCATGTCATTAGTGTTTTTTTTTTAATTTTTTTACACGCACTTTTTTAATATATTGAAGGATTTTTTTTTAATTCGCATTTTTGAAGGCATGCATATTTTTTTTTAAATTTATTTTCAAGGGAGCAAGAAATTCTTCGTATCATTTTCTTTAATTCTTTGTTTTATTCTTAATTATTGGAATTTCTATGTGACAAAAAGCTTCTAATTGCTGGATGAGCTTTAAAAAAAATGTGCGTTTTTTTCGTAATGCCAATCAATTTTAATGTCATTTTACGCTTTTTGCTGTTTTATTTCAGAATGCTTTCTTAAAAAGTATATATGGAAAAAATATATGAAATAGAGTGGTTTATTACATAGCGTTTTAGGAATTTGAACCAATAAGTTCATTTCTTGCAATACATCCTGGATCGCGCTTAACTTGCTACATATTTGTCGTTCTAGTGGAATTGGCCTGAGGTTAAAAGTGTTTAATATTCGAAAACAACTATAATAATTATTTGAAACTTTTTATTAGTTCATAATAAAATCATCACATCTTCAAAATTAATCCGACTTGTGACTCTTTTACTCAGGTTTGAACTCACTGATTTCAAAAATAAGGTTTGGTTTGTCGCTACATGGTCATTTTTCGCATACTTTAGACTAATTAGACCGGAACCTACAATTTAACGTGGTTTCCAATCCACTAAAATATATCTAACTCACTGCCAGGATTCAAACTTGCTGTGGTATCAACGGGCAGAGCAACTAGCTAATTGACCATCATGCTGCTTTCAAAAATAAGGATATTCGATGACAATTATGCGTCTCGCATCGATATTCAAGCTACCTGGTGGGAGTTTTCAGGGTTTTCACCCTTATGACTTGCACATTCAGCACAGTTACCCACATAAAAAGTTCCCTTAATATTTCCTCAGTAGGCAATTCCTGGAATATATAAATAGAGCACGATACCCACCGAAATTCAACAACCAAAAAAAAAGTACCTCAATTTTTTTTATTATTTTAAAAGAATTTTCTCACTTTTTCTATCTTATCTTGCCCAGTAATTAAATTCTTCCTCGGCTAGCTACAGGCTATAAAACAGTAATAAATTATAATCACTGCCATCTGCCTTAAACACACCTCGGCACCCTAATCTAATTTATGATGCGCCACACCTATCAAATGCCGAATTATTCTATCTAAACACGATTATACCTGGCGAAAATGTTGTTTTCCCCATTTAATGAAGACACTAATTTGATGAAATGCCAATCGGATCATCTAAAACACACTCTCGATCTAACTGAATCGATTTATTGAAATTCCGCTGACCCAATCCCTCCCAACTTCTTCACGGTCACTACGCGATTGATCGCTCTCCTGCTCCAACACCAGAACTTTTATGGACGATCGAAACCTGGCCATGCTTTAAAATCCTCCTTTCAATTACAACCTGTACATTAAATAAAACATAAAAACGAATGACCAGAGCTGTTAAATGGATGGACCATAACAGCCTGGCTTTATGAAGTTCGCTGAGGGGGTACAGGGGTGGAGTAATGTTCGCTTGGTATGTTCCATTCTCGGACATGTTTGTTTGCCGATCGAAAATGTTCAATTCTTTATTAGGGTTCCGTAAACATCCTTGCTGAATTTGAGATGTTATGAAATTCGTGATTTTAATGTATTGAAATATGTTTTTAAAGTTTGTTTCGTATATGTTAGTGGAGAAT
Organism: Caerostris extrusa; assembly: GCA_021605095.1. Taxonomy (NCBI): domain Eukaryota; kingdom Metazoa; phylum Arthropoda; class Arachnida; order Araneae; family Araneidae; genus Caerostris; species Caerostris extrusa. Next base: position 44,373 of record BPLR01006511.1, read on the forward strand.
TTGTTATAACAAAGTACCTTATCCACGGTCGTTCCTTAAATTTTGATGCTTTAACTCACTATTTTTATGTCTGGTAATCGTTTAAAAGCATTGCGATATTTTCTATGTCTTTATTATATTTGACAAAGACATATTTCATAAAATTCAAGTATTTTCTAAAGTTTTCTTAAAGATTAAACTTATTCGTTAAAAAGGCTTTTTGGCATGAAATATTTAGAAAAATAACAATTTATTTAATAATTTTAAAATAAACTCATTAATCATTTTTAAGTTTCATTTTTACATGAGGCATTAAAGTATTCCCCATATCAATTATTGTTTCACAAATATTATATTGGCGTTATCGGGAAGTTATTTGATGTTAAATATGATATACGGTATAATCCGGAAATTATCGATGTTAAATATGATATTATCGTATCGGTAAATTCTTGATGTTAAATATAATATTAAATATGATATTGCGTATCAGTAAATTATTGATGTTAAATATGTTAAGTATAATATTGGCGTATCGGGAAGTTATTGAGGTTTAATATGATATTAAATATAATATTGGCGTATCAGAAATATTGATTAAAGTTCTGATAAATTAAACACATATTTTGGCTGAAAAAAAATCTAGAACTTATGAAAAAATATATACATAAATGTTAGTGGTATTTGGATTAGTGGAGAATTTGTTATATAAGGTATCTTATTTTAAGATTATTTAAGGTTGCTATGAGGTTCATTGTCGTTTCTTAAATTTTAATATTTTAGATTACTATTTTTATGCCTAGTAGTCGTTTAAAAGCATTAGGATATTTTGTATGCCTTCTTTATTTTTCATGAAATTCAAGTATTTTATGAAGCTTTTTTTATAGATTAAATTTTAGTCGCTGGAAAGATTTATTGACATGAAATATTTAGTGAATAATTTTACAACTAAATAAACTCATTTACTCATTTTTAAATTTCATTTTAACATGAGGCATCAATTATCGTTTCATAAAATATGATATTAGGTGTATCGGGAAATTATTTATGTTGGCAGTCGTTTAAAAACATTAGGATATTTTGTATGCCTTCATTATTATTTCATAAAATTTAAGTATTTTTCATAGCCTTTTTATAGATAAACTTTGTCGTTGGAAAGACTTATTGACGTGAAATATTTAGAAAAATAAAAATTCACTAAATAATTTTATAAGAACAAAATAAATTTAATCAATTTTAACTTTCAATTTGACATGAGACATCAAAGCATTTCCACTTCAATTATTGTTTTTTGTTGTAATTTATAATTTATTAATTTAATTGTTATGCTTAATTATTGTCTTAATTTCATTGACAAATCAGTGTAACTTTTGTTGAAATATCCTATAGAATACAACTTAAAATGCTTACAAATTTTCGAAAAAATTTTCTTCAAATGTTTCGATCAAATATAAAAATGCATCATTTTCATTTTTAACAATTGATAGAACTGGAAATTATGTTCTGCTTTTTCAAAAATTAAAAAATAAATAAATTAATTAATTAATTAAATTTACATTTTCGTATGATCACAATATTTATTACATGCGATACAAATACTAATATTATATCTATTTTTTTATATATTATGAAAGCTAAAACTTATTTTATGTATTATTTTACATGATATATGCCAATAAAAATATACCTCCAATAAAATCTATCTGATATATATAAAAGTAGACGAAGAAAACCAAAATGCTAATGCATATATTTTATTGTGCATTAGTATGATTGAATAATGAATATATGCATTAGGAATCTTTGCACTGTCACTAAAATATTCATCATATATTTTATTTGCATATCTCATAAGGCATAATTTATATAGATTGCCTCCGATATTTTCCTATTTCTTGTATTCTATTTTTTATATCTAATAAATAAATTAAATGTTTAGTTTTAGTTATCATTATTTGAAATTACCACTATCTTGTAGCACTTTATCTGTGGACATTAAATATTCATTGAATGGTTTGCTTTTATTGCGATTTCGAAATTGAAATAAATATTTAGGGAACATCACCAAATAATGTTCGTTGTCTGCCGTTTAGTAATTCTTATCTGCTACTGATAAATTGCATTTTATGCCTTTTATTGTTGCTCGTTCTTTGTAGTTTTATGTACTTTACGTTCTGTTTCATTTATTTTTATCTCCTGAAAATAAAGACAAATTGAAAACATCAAGTTGAATTGATTTGGGGGAATAGCAGCTTCTTTCTATAATTAGGTTCTTTTTTAGTTCATTTCACATTTTCATTTTTTGTTTTGTTGCTGATTTATCTTATCTAAATTCTCAATTTTAAGGGTTGTTTATCATGAGTTAATTTAATTTGAATCTATGTCTCCCAATTCGATTTTTGATTTAAACTGTAATTCAATGTTGATTTATATAATCTTTAAATCACGTTGAGAAATATCTGTTAACTATAAAAAGTTCAACTATGTGCAATTTCTTTTGTAGAGTGGTGCAGGAGAGGTTTTCTTTATTCTTTTATTTATTGAAAACCTGAAAATATTATATATACATTTATTAAAACAAAAATTTTTTTCTCATTGATGAATTCTTGAAAACTTATTAGTGAACTATAAATATTTCTAATAAAAATAATTGAAAATAATTGATAGAAATTAGTTATCTATAGAAACACGTAAAACACAAATCTTTTAAGGTTTTAAATAAATAGTGTACTTCGTTTAATTTCTCAGATGAATGCGTTAAAAGTGGAAAAAAAATTATCAAGAGAGTGGATTTTTCTTTGAATTAAAAAGGATTAACACGCCTGAGGTTTTAATGAATAATCAATAATAACAGCAGATGAAGTTCATTTTTTCCCCTTTTCATTATATATTATTATTTAAAGGGGGAAATTAAAGTATTAAGGTTTTATAATATTTAAGGAAACTGTCAACGTTAAAAAGTTTTTGGCATGTATAACGAAGAATTTCTTATTTTTAGAGCAAAAATAACAAAATGTTTGATCTGGTTATATTTCTGGAAAAGAAATTTAATAAATTAATAATGTAATTGAAAAATAAATGTAAAAGGAATTATAGATGGAACTAAGTTAACACTAATTAGTTTGCTGTCTCTAGAGTGATTCTCGTGAGATTTTGATCCTGAGTGAGGCTAAGATTTGATATTTAGCAACGAATATCATCATAGATTATTATAGAGGTAACACTTTGCTTAATTTTAATGAAGAGGAAATTTCCGTTCTAATTATATATATTCTCTATTTTTTTGCCATTGAGATTTCTTATTTTTGGATTAATTAATGTCACACATTTTTCCATTTAATGACCGAATAGAGGCCAATAAACCCTAGTTTATAATGTTTCTAATCACATTTCTTGTTACAGTTAGATCCGTTGTTGTCACTTAGACACACTTATAATTAAATAATACATTCTTAAATTTACTGTATTCAAAGTTGATATTTTTTTAACACATGAAAACATTTAATAAAAATACTCATTAGGAAGAAGAGAATTAATAATCTTTTAAAGAGAAAATCAACACTTTTGTTAACCATATTTTCATGAACATTATAGCATACAATAATATTTTTAAGTATTGTTATTTCCATTCAATAAGAGAGAGATCAGGAGGTGAATTTGCTTAATGAATTTATACATGCGTTACTACTTAAAAATTGCAAATTAAATATTTATAATACATCATACATTGGTTCAAAGCTTCATCGGTAATCTGTGTTCTGGAAAAGCGAAAAGCAAATCAAAATAAATTTATTTAAAACACCTCACCTAAATCGTCAATTAAAGCAACTATGAAGATATATACTTATTAAAAACAACATGTTAAATTTTCAATGGATGGTAGATCTCAGGGGAGTCTGAAATCCAGATAATGTCATCTAAATAGTGTTAAAAGGCAATTTGCATCCTTAACTGACTGATCCCCAAGCTTTAGGCTATCATTAAATTTTCTCTTTGGCAGTTGAGTCCCAGGACATGTCTGAAAAAGACAGCATTTGGTTTTGTGAGGCCACATGGGAACAGATTATGTCACGTAATACTTATAACCAATTTACCTTACCAATTGTCACCTACAGTCATTTGAGCCCGAAATCATTACTAAAAGTATTTTAGCCTCTCTCTGTAAGACGTGAATTCTTAGCTTGGAATTTGCCTCATTTTCATCTTATGTTGCACTGTGCCCTCCTGTGAGACAACCTTGTTTGCAGTCATGGGAGTTAAATTAGCAGTCAGTATATTTGAAAATATTTTTCCAGTCTTTAGACAGTATTTTGGATCAGTATTTCAGGAAAAATAAGAAGTATATACAGTGGGGGATTTGTGCTATATTAATATTTTAATTTCCAAGGTTTCTCAAGTTTAAGTAGCAATTTTGAGTGGGCTTATAAATTTAATACATATAATTTATTTAAACTTGAAAGGATATATGCTTATCGCAGTCCCCCTAGGTATGTTGAAAAAAGTTTCTTTTTCTTTTCTTTTTCTTAACACTTTGTTAACCATATTTTCATGAAAATTACAATATACAAATAATAGTATTTAGTATGTTATTTCCCCTCAACAAGAGAATTGAGGGAGTACATTAATTTACATATAAACGGTTACTAATTAAAATTACAAATTAAATATTTATAATACATCATACATTTGGTTCACTTCATCATAATCTGTGCTCTGGAAAACAAAACAAATCAAAATAATTTTATTAAAACTCACACTAAATCAATAAAAGCTAGCTGAAGAGATATGCTATTAAAAACTTTCATGTTAAGTTTTCAATGGATGGTAGATCTCAGAAGACTGAAATCAGATATTGTCATCTAAATAATGTTAAGACAATTCCATTCTTAACTGAATGATCCCAAAACTTTAGGCCATCATTAATTTTGCTCCTTAACTTAAGATGAATCCCAGGGCATGTCTGAAAAGACAGCATTTAGTTTGTGAAAACCACATGGGAACAGGTTCTGTCATAATACTTACTTAATCAATTTACCTTACTAGTCACCTACAGTCATTTGAATGAGAGTATTACTAAAAGTATTTGGCTCTCTGTAAGAGCGCGTGAATTCTCAGCTTGGGGGTGCACCCCCTCATTTCATCTTATGTTGCACTGTGTGTCTCTGTGAGACAAACCTTGTTTAGAATCATGGGAGTTAATTTCGTAGTCAGTATATTTGAAAATATTTTTTCCGGTCTCTGAATGGTAATTTGGATAAATATTTCAGAAAAGTAAAAGTATATACAGTGAAAGATTAAGGTTGTATTATATTAATATTTTAATTTCAAGATTTCTCAAGGTTAAATAATTTTAAATTGGGGCTTATAGAATTCTAATGCGTATTATAATTTATTTTAATAAGATATATTAAATATATCCCAATCCTCCTACAGCATGTGAAAAGCATTTATTTTCCTTTTTTTATTTTTGACTTTACATAAATTACGAGGATAAACGTACTTTTGTTATACAAAGTACTGATTTTCAAGTAAATAAAATGAGTATAATTTACATATCAAATTTCAACTTAAAATATACTATATTACCAAAAGTATACCAAAAATATACTAAATTATTTACCTAAAAACGAGGCATTTGTTACAAAATAACAAGAATAAGAAAAGATAAATGAATGGATGCTTAACATATAGTTTTTATTTATTATTATTTTTGACCATGTATATACAAAGTTAGAAGGAATATTTAAAAGTAAAAGAATCGTTAAAATTGCTTCTTTTCTTCACTGGCGCAACAGCCTCATGATGGAGCCAGACTTATACCCTACAGGCAGATAAAAAATTACCTAACCCTGGTACAAGGTTGTATTGGTTTTTAATAAATTATCTCCAAAATTTTCACAAAAGAACTATTTTTAAAAAATAGTTGCATTCACCATTCGCAACATTTCATTATGAAAAGATGATAGATCAGGAATAACTAAACAGAATTATACTGATAATAAATGACCAAGATATTTATAAGTTAATGGGGAATTTTGTTGCAATGTGAGTTTTTAGATTCCATTGACCAACAATCAAACAGGGATACCATGAATCTTATATCAAAATCTCCTTTTTCTTCTCAAAAGCAGTATTCTTTTGTACCACATAAGAATGAAAATGGTTTTGTGACTTGGCACATTTTCTCAAATCCATTATTCATCCTTTTTTTTTCCTACGCGAGACATACAGAACTTCATCTTTCGGTTGCACGAGAGATATTTAAGCACTTTTTCATGGTTTTAGAGCAATAACCTCTCTCAAATCACGACTTGGAAAGCAGTGGAAAATCTTCTCTTTGTAAATTTTCTTTCGTTGTTTTACAACGTGTTGTCTTCTTTGTTTTCCTATGTGCCTTTTACAAAAATTGTTGTGGAGTTTCGATAGTAAGAAAGAAAAAAGTTTTTCCATCCACGCTTTCTTTTAGAAAAAGACTGATTTATTTATATAAGAATACGTGTAACAACATATAAATTAACATATAATAGCTATATGTGTGTTAAAATATAATCTTATAATATCTATCGATCAAAATCTTGTCCACTATCAAAGATTTTTTTTTTTGCTGCTGTTTTTATCTGCCATTCATAAAAAAATTCAATATGTTATTGAATATGTAATGCTGTATCGGCAGATGGTACACAATATATTATACTCTTATCAGGCATTTTAAATATTACTGGACTATTTATGCTGTATTAAAAAAACCTTGTAAAAACTAAATAAAATTCTTAAAAAGAGTAAGGTCTATATTTCTATCTTCATGCATCGTTTCTAGATCAGCCTACAAAAGTGTTAATTGCTGGAAAAAGATTTTGAAAACATGCAGTGAATCTTCCAAATCATCATATGTTGTTTTTAAATGCCAGGCACCTTTGATAAGGGAGACTAAGGACTAACAAACAGATATACAATTATTAACAAGGAACAACTCCAGATGGGAGGAAAAGATATGTAACGTTACCAGGATTTCACAAAGTGCTTGTTAACTAATTTTTGAAAGCAAGCTTTGCTGAAAGAAGAGATTCCATCATTTTGGTCATCCTTATCACCATTCTTTTTCTTGAGCAAAACAGACGAACTTTCCAGCCATGATCTAAAAAGGAATGTTTGTAATGTCTTCGCTTCCGAACCAAAAGAAGCGTATATACCATGTCATACAGGTTCGAATATCACTATATTATAGGAAAAAAGTCCAGTTATGAAAAATTGGAAAGAAATGATTTCAATTTTCGTTTGTTAAAAATCTGAGATGTAACAGCTTTAACTACTTTATAGCCATAGGTGACACGGTCATTCTAGAAAAAAATGCTTATAAAAAGTTCTGCAGTTTGGTTAATAACCTGATAAATGAAGTTGAACATTTATTTTTAAATTTGTATTTCAATGGTTTTGTGGTATATTTTGTACTCATTTAATTAAAAATATGTATCCAAATTATATCTTAAATGGTTTTTATCGTATTTTTTACTATTAAAAAAATGATTTAAATATTCTAAGACAACAATTATTAGCAGATAAATAATGGATTCATTTAGTTACTAAATTATTTACTTTTATTAAAAAGCTAATATCCCATTTTTTATCACTTTTTAATTGTTTAAAAATGCATCCCTGAATTGTTTTTTGTTCCTTGTTTGAAAAGTAAAGCAAAAAGATAAGTCAGGCAATGATAAAAGTTACGTATGATCTCAGACATTCCCCCAAGCCGTTTAAAATTAAATAAGTTCTGTGAAATTCACTATGCTATTTTACAAGCCTTTCTTTTATTTTGATGAAATTAATTTTAATCCCTGTTTTTTCCTATCAATTTTTTTCTCTGACTTTTTAGCACACCAGTTTTTTCATTCAAGACACTTAAGTTATATAATTAATAATAAATGTTAAGATGAATTCGTTTTCAGATAAAATTTTATGAACATTTGCTGTAATAAAATAGTCGCATCATCAATATTGACACACTTTTATTTTGCGTCTCAAAGAAAGAGATCGTAAAAGTTACAAATTTAATAAAACACTTCTTTAACAGTTTTGCAAATAACATTCAATGGATCTTTCTTGAAAATATTGTTTAGAGTAAGTGGTTGTGAACAATTCATGATGCTTCAACTGCAAAAATTCGTAGGGTCATTGGGTTTTTTGTAGAAGCTAAGTTTGGTTGAAATATCTACCAGGCGAAGCGAAGCCGAACAGCTCTTCCCCTATCTACGGTGGGGTCCTTTGTGTCGGAATATCACTGCAGTTGGACTGAAAGAGGAAGATAGGAGACTGCGGGAATCTTCTCTCGATGCACTCACCTGGAGATGTTCCTTTAATTCCGGACTGGCACAATGTGTGTGTAGTGAGCCCCATAAGGCTCCTCGTGGGTTTAATATGCTATATATGTACCTTATTCTTTTCAAATTGAGAACTCAGGTCCGAAATGTCTGTAGTTTAAGTACTACCACAACAATGATTCACCTTTATGTAATTCATGAAAATATTGGAACAAAAAATCCAACAAATCAAGATTTAAAAAAATGGTCCTGACCTACATTACAACTAAGTAGTCACTTTAAGGAGTTGGGGGCTACATAAACTTAGAATATATTTTGACTATATTTCATGCTTTGTTTAAATATACAAAAATAAATAATTTTTTACAAGTGAATTAAAATAATTCTGTTGTAGCAGATAAACATAAGGTACAAAAAAGTAAGAACAACTTTGAATACACTTTCAATTAAAAGATATTTGTTTTTTTGATACCAGTATATGGTAAAAGTGATTGTTTACGCAACTAAATTTTTCAATGGGGTTATCAGCGCTTTTAGAAAGTAACCCTAAATTTGGTAATTCATTGACATTTTTTATGATGGTGGATGCCATTTCGGTGTTTCAGCTGCGTCCCCGTAGAATGGGTGACTTATGTTGGGAGCATTATCATGGGTAGCTTTATGCTCGCGCGAGGTTGTCTTGTTTGAAGAAAGCGAGCGAAATCACTACGAAAACTCCAGCTGCTGAGCAAAACTTTCACGTCCGAGAGCAACCTGCCCTGAAAGGCCTCACTCAGTTTTTGAGAAGTAGTGATCTGATATGCATGCAACAGTGGTTCAGGATCACGGCGCATTGGCGTATTACGCTAAGCTGGGTTTGAAGATTGGTTCTTTATGCACAGAGTTCATGTTTTGAGGTGTTGCACGTTTTTGTTATTTTTAACATTTGACCACCTACGAAATTCATTTTGCTATTTGATTTTCAGAAACTCCAAATGAAGGCTAATAACTTTATTACAGTTCACTTAGCAACTTTCGTTGAATGGCCCTTTAAAAGCGGAAGTGGTGTCATATTGAGTTTCAGATGATAGGTATTACAGTTAAATGGTTCCAGGGTGTTACATTCTTCCATCCATATTATTGCTTATTGAGAAAGTACCAATACCATAAAAAGTGGGTAAAGATAACGTTAAAAGTTGATGCGCAGACAGAGGAACAGGTACGTTTACTATGATGGGACAAGCCTCAGCGTTAGCTTGAAATCATTTGAGATCTAAAATTCAATTAACGTTGCGGATAATGTCTACGGGGATGAAACCCATATGCTCTCAACCATTCTCCCCAATTGGGAAGGCCAGGCAGCAAAGACGATAAATCATGTTTCAGATATTGCTCGAATGGTGACATATAGAGCACTAGACTTATTTACAGGCCAAGGTATGAGTGGATTATCTGCTGATGAATACCCGGCAGCGAAATTTTGCGTTGTCTGCTTTTAGGCTTGCCATTTGCACTACAAATGTAAGATGTTACATCTGCTACGGCACTGTCGGCATGTCGTCATGCAGATCAATGTGCTTCTAATGCGTATCAGGAGAAACCTGTTTTGTCTGATGGAAGCTGCGACCGTATGTCTCGAGTGACGAGGTGGTGGGATCATCTGGCAGCTTACCGCTCCGGATTGTATTTATTTCCACAACATGGATTCTCACTTGGCGAGCTATCGCTGGAGGGCAGGGGCTTCCGAGTCGTTGCTGAACACCACATCCGTGTTAAGCGGTCGCGCTTTAAGTGACTCGTTTTCGAGCACGTGCTCCAATCTTTTTTACACGTCAGAGCGCATGGCATCAGTAACACGTTGTGCGCCGAAATCGCTATCAATGGAAATCGGGTCAGCTGGAAACGCCTAACCCTGAATGCCAACAGCATCAAATTTGACTGCGTTTCACGGAATGTTGACATTGTAACTGATTGCTGAACCCTGCCGTCCCTTTCTAGTGTCGATCCGTGCATTATGCTGTACATTTAAGGATCTGGTCTTTCGACGATTCACATTTCTTTTCATCGATCCATGAGTTAAAGTTCTATACAGTGGACAGCTACACATCTACGTGCATTTGCTAGCGGTATTCGGCAGCGGTACTACTTGTGGTTGTTTTGGCCTACAATTGACCTCTAGTAAATCGTCCAATTACCGGAATTACATGCACAGCGTACAATCATCACACCTAATTCATATGTCTCCTCAAATGTAGAATTTCTAGAGGTTCTGGAACCTCTGGGTGACAGAGATGTAGCAACGTTTGGTTCATAAAGCCGTTTCCTTCTCTTCTATACAGTGCTATAATCCAGGACCAACTAGTATATCAGATCATTGGCTGCTTGTTCAATTTTATTACAAGTACAAACAAAACTTCATTTTTGCTTACTTTGTGTTGGCTGAATCTTTATAGTATTACCTTTTCTATGTCCAACAGTATATATATATACTGCTCGACTAAGAAGATAAAATAGAAAAGCAACCATATATATATATATAGAGAAATGATCTGTATTATAACCCACACACTGATCAGACAACCATATACCATTCTAAATTATGATTGGATGATGCTTTTTCTTTCTTAATCCAGCTAATTCTATTCGTATATTGATTATCTTTAGATTTACTTTTATATAAAAAGCACTAGAGATACTGTTTGAATTATTAAGCCCTTTTAAAATATTATAATAACTTTCCTCTTACTCAGTTTAAAGTGGGATAAGATTCAGCAAATTTTAATCTAGAAAACTCACAAAAAAAAAAAATAAATTTTCTGTTTCTTTCAGCATAAGTTTACATTCGACATATTAGCAACTTTTTTCTTTATGAATTTATTAATTTTATTAATAAATGTAACAAAAATATTATCTAATTCAATTTTGCACACATTAAAGGAATATATGAAATACACGCTAAAAAAAGCCTATTTTGTTTGTAATAATACAACAAACAAATCTCACCACAGATACCAGGAAAAAAGAATATAAATTACTTCATGATTTGAAAAAAAAAATAACTATGATTCTCTAAATTAAAATCAAAGAAAATCTGCATATGATTGTGAAGATATCTAAGAATAAATTAAAATTACCAATGAATCACGATTTGATAAACAGCAATGAAAATGACTACACTTTCTTGATAAATTTTCATTAACCAGGTTTAATGTTCAATAAAGACTAATAAACTCAATTGACCAAATTTCCACTATAATTAAATAAAGAATAACCAAAGAACCACACATCGACAACCTATAATTTCTAGGAAAGATGAAAGAATCTGCAGCGCGTGGCTCCAGGTTCAGGGAAGTGGAGCCTTATTGGAAACACATTGAGGAATATCACTACAAATGCCTTCGAGGCACAGAGGAGTTTCAAACAGACAGTTAAATTGTGGATGTGAAACTTTCAGCCCAGCTTCTCTACTCATTTTAATAATCGAAATCTGCTTTTTAAAGTGGTAGTTGTACTGCATGACTGTAGTAGAATCGGACTAGATTCCTTACACTAAAACTGAGCTATGGTGAATTAACGACTGCTACATTCCAACGCTTTCTTGGTGATTCCACATAAAAGCGTGAGGAAGTGACCACACCTGATTGCAAGTGAGCATGGTGGTGTGGATGATTCTGTATTTTAAACAGGTCATGAAATTTATGGCATTGTACTTTAACTTTCTGATAAAGCCACACAGAGTGATCCCTTTTACAAATTCTTAACTAGTCCAACTTTTTACTTTCAATACAATTTCCTTCGACTGGATGGTATGTCCCTACAGTTTCGTTCGCATTTTCTTGAAAATCGGCTATGGCACTTTCAGACATTTCCTTGTATTGGTAGTACTCTTGAAGTGAGACTGCTGGTTTGTAGCGTTTTCTCGATCTTGATAGACCACGTGCCAAACTGCTTCAAATCCATGTTCCATGCTAAATCTGAAAGTGATTTCCCTTTCAGGTGTGCATCATTTAGGAATCCAAAATTACATTGAACCAAGAGGAATCAAATTCTACTTTTAAACATGGTTATTTAAAGCAAATACTCATAATGTTGAAACATTAAGTTCGATGAGGAAATTTTTAATGAAAATTGATACGTAATTTAAAATAATAATTATTACAGAGAGCAAGGCAACTGTTTAAAAATGCAGTTTTTATAATGTACATATTTAAGTTTATCTTGCTTGCTTTATTATCTAAATATATTAATTTATCGTTTCCGGTTGCAAATTATTAGTAAAATTCAAACGTAAATAAATTTAGGTAACTATATTTAATTTAAAATTTAAATTTATCACGCCAATATAATTATATTTGTTGTTTTAAGTGATTTTTAATTATTTATAGCTATCCACGGAAATGAGAGGGAGATTATTAATTTCTTGGAAAACCTTCGGGGTTAATTGCCCATATTTAGACATTTAGCCTTGAATACCAAAAAAATTTATAATAAACATCTATTGATTCGAGACTTTATCTACGTTACTTGCACGAAGTACCTTGTCGAGAAGATTCATGTTTTGAAACATAGGCGATATATGTATATCAATGGTTGAAGCATGTCCACTTTGACCTGTTTCCCACCTGAGCCATGAGTCGGGCATTTAACTCACGGATAGGTTGAATATAGATTTTAGATTACGTTTAGTATCCCAGCACTTTGAGTTTACCAAATGTATTTAATTTTAATTTTTGTTTTTAATATTTGGTTTACTTGCAAACTGCTAGTCGGATCAAGTGAGAATTTCAAATAAGGATAAAATGTGGCTGAATAAATGCCAGGCATTCAGCGACTTTTCACCAGCGAATCGTTTGTTTTGCGCCCTGGAAATTTCTATCTTTTTATGAACAAACAAATGATTTTTGTGTCACTTTATACTCCACAAATATTTATATGCTTTCAGTTTTTAATTAAATTTTATATTTATCATATATTGA
>BPLR01006512.1:0-74400 GCA_021605095.1 Caerostris extrusa
AAATGGTAGGTGCCCATCCCATTTTGTGGACTGCTTAAGTCCATATTTCTTTAATATTTATATAAAGGGAAAAATGAAATTTAACGATCATTAAATTAGAAAATTTTTCTAGCCTCCTTCATTGTAAAACTCTTTATTTTAACTACAGTAGAGTTTCAGATTTTTATTCATTTATCTAATAAATGAAGAAAGCATGATTTATCTAAGGACAAAAAAAAAAAAAAAAATGAAAAATAGCTCTGAAAACTATCACGTAAATACAAAGGAATATTTAATTATTTAAGGTTAAAAAGGAAAAAAAAAACGGAGCATATTTAATTTAAGCGTATTACATTAAATTTGTCTACTTTCAGAACAATAAGAATTGTCAAGAATCACGATAATGTATGTACGAAGAAATGTCTTGGAATAATTAACATTAGTCCATTGTTATTATTAGTTAATTATTAGCTTCACTAAAGCACGAGGTAAATGCACTTTAGCTTCGCTATTATAAATATTTTATTTATCTTGAAATTATTTGAGAATGGAGAGGTAACAATAGTAAGCAAATGAAATAACATTTCTCGACCTAATGGTGAAATTCGAAAGATAACCACTGAAAATTGATAAGAAACATTGGGTTGTTCACCAGGGCGACTTACAGTATGGAAATTTGTGAATCAGATCTTTTGTTCAAGAAATACCAAGAGGTGTATTTCAGCAGGGATAATATTGATCCATGTGATGCCGGAAATAGTCCAGGATTTTTTTTTACGCGTTATAAATATAATTTTGTTACTTGAACAGCCCAGTTGCCAATGATGCGCTTCTTAAAAATATGGGGTACTTTGTTAATCGGCAATTCGTTCTTGATGCTTATCCAAAAACGCAGCCTCAAAAACTTCAGGTTCTTATAAAAGCAATCTGGAAAACTATTTTATCATTTATTCGAAATCTGTTTCATTCGATACCTCGATATTTAAGGCCTTAATACCACGGTACCACGGTGGCTTCTACAAATATAGGGTTTTTAGTTTTGTATTAGGGATTTTTTCTGAAAAATAATAATTTTTTTTTTGTGTCACTACAGTTATATATAGAATAAGTGGCCTTTTATTCTGATTATTCTTTCATGGTATTGCATTTTTACGAACAAGTTTGCATGTCTATCTAATACCTTTTAATTTTATACATAATGCATTGATGCAAAACTTAAGCAACGATATAATTTTTAAGCAAACAACAATGAGCTGAAAAGGACTTGTAGCTACCAGTACAATGGACCCACATAGAAGAAAAGGTGCTTTGAGTGCAGAAAAGACATCGTAGGGTCACATGAAGGATGCAAGGTGCGTGCAGTCAACGTGTGTAAGAGTGCAGAAAAGCAAAGAAAAACGCTATTAAAGACATTCTCTGCAAATCCAAGTAAATGTGTGCGAAGTATCACTAAAAACATCTGGACTATTTTAAACGAGGGGTAGAATGATGGGGAAAGGGATTGCAAAGTAACAAGTGCAACCCAAGAGTTAGGAATAGACAAAAGTGCCATTTCCCGAGCTTGTAAACCTTCCAAATTACAGATACAGCTTTAAGAAAGGCTGTTTTTGGTGGTTGGTCAAACACAACGTCAATGAACAATCGATTTATCATCTTGAAAGGAGAATTGATGGTTGACATCAGTTAGAGGGTAACATTACTTAGTTACTCCACAACATATGGCAAAGGAAGGACAAAATTTTGCTTTCTTATAGTGACCAAATGTCTTCATAAAAGTGGCCTATTCCTGCCATTTGTCCTGAACGCTGAAGCCCATTTACAATTGCTTACAGGTGGCACATTTAGACTTGTGTAAGGTACACAAACTAGATATCTCATTAGTAGGATCACATTTTCGAAGATGAGAATTGCTTCTGGAATTACAACGGTTCTATGTTACGATTCTTCCTTATTCAACGGTTTTTATCTCACTAACATCAGAGAAAAGAGACAGTTATGATGGCATTTTCGTTTGAGAAGACATTGGGGATAAATGGAAGTATTTAGCTCTAAAATTTTGGCAGAGTTACTCGAGATTGTCGTTGTGAGCAAGTGATCCACATTTTTTCGGGATTTCGTTGATGCAGTTTTAGTTTTTATGGACAATAAATAACACCAGGACTTGTGCTGTTGAGGATCTTTTAGAAACTGAAATATCTCTCTAAAAGGGATTAGATTCCATTGATTTAAATTCCCCAGGGGAAGGTTATTGATACTTGGCAGGATACGCTTTTTTGATACTACTATATGGCCCGGAGTGTACTCAACAACTGAAACAGAGGGGGTTTCATTGACAGATGAGCACACTTTACTTCAACATCTGTTGGATAATATGGTGCTGAGCATGGAGAGATAAAAATGCTAAGCACTAATGCAAATAAAAAAATTACATCCCTTAAGGGATACCTGTTTCTTGTGTTTTCCTTTTTGGAGCAGACAAGCATTTGAAACAACGTTACTTTTTCCATAAAGTCTTTTTATTTTTTTTTATATATAAGTGCGTTCTATTCAATTTTACGTTAAAAGGCTTCTTTCAAATACAAAATATTGTCTCTGTATTCTGAATTTTATGTCTGACATGTCTTATTCCTTGTAAAAAATTACCCGGGCATCAAAAGCATGTTGCTTAAGTTTGTGTACATGTATTATCTAATACTATTACAATCGTGTTTAAGTCATTTTCTAAATTTTATGCATCCTTGAATAAATGTTTTGTTTTATTACTAATTTTATTTATTCAAAATGCGTCTCCGATCACCAGTTCTCAAGCCATTCTTAGAAAAATAACAAATAATATCTTAGTAAATTATTCAAGTATCTAATAAGTAACTTGAATTGTTTAAGTTTTTATTCCTGAAGTATTTAAATTACGTTTCCCGATGAATAAGAAAACACTTGAAAATGTCCTGAACACATTCTGCGTTAAAATTATAGTAAAATAATATCAAACATGAAAACTAGAAAAAGGTTCCTTTGAAAATGCCTGAAGCAAAATATCATTTTCAATTCCATCGGGAAAACATTTGTCAGTTAATCAGCTCTGCCTGCATTAAAAAAAAATATAACAGAATTACAAAAGTAAAAGACATTCTTTAAATAAAAATTTAGTCTTTTCCAGTTATCACATATTTTCCTGATTTTTTACATTTTTAATCTCAATGTTGCCTTCACTAACAGATACTCGAAATTAATAGAAAGGCGTTTTATATTTCTTTCATTTTCTTATTTGAGATTATTTCTCTGTAATCTGTCTCAAAAATTATCAGTCATAAAAAAAAATCTACGTCAACATGAATTAATCATTCTACTAAATTTTGAACTTCAAATAATTGGAATGGCTAACCAATCAACTTTACTTCATAAAATCGAAACGAAAAGAAAGTTTGGGATGCATGTTATAAAATATTTGGCTTGTAACCTTTATTTCAACAGCATACAGAATAATCAGAACCATAGAGTTTTATTAAATAGTGACTTGAATTTTGAATACTTCGATTCCTCGATAGCGAAGCATACTTTCAAAGCTCTCGATTGTCTGCCATTTTTTAGAGAACTATAAAGCGAATGTGAATCGAACCCTTTTGGTTCTACTTCGGCTAACAATGTTTTTGCTGATTGAAGTCAGATTTATTGATATTTAATATGAAAATTTTTGTTTATTACACTATTATTTCCAATATTCTATAACAATGTTTCAGTATTGTAAAATTTTTAACTTGGAAATATTTACTATACAATCCTCATCATTGACATATGTTGATATTTCATACATGTATCTAAAACTTTATGAATGCACTGTCAAAGTAATAAATAGAATATTATTGGAAAATAATAAAGAAATCTGAAGTTTCAATAAAATGCCTTGCAGGCTTTATCATTTTAAAATTAATCGTTGAAACCAGCTTCCCATAAAGGGATTTTGAAGAGAAGTTTTTATCTTCTAGTTTTAAATACTATTTCAGTTGCTATGCAAATAAAATTTCAGTTAAAAGTTTGCAACCATCTAAAGAAAATAAGAAAAATATAATTCTATATTTTAGAAAAACTTTCTTTTTTTTCTTTGATAAAATTGCTCTCACATATAATCTGACGTTGCCGGGGTTCTGTTTAATAAGTTTTTATTTTAATATTTTTCGTAGAAAAGAATGTTGAAGGATGTAAGATAGAAGAATTTAATTCTCGGAAAAATATATCAACCTTTGTTTTACATTAAACTCATGATTTCATCATGTGAAAAGATTGTACATCTAATATCCGTATTTTGATACTTACGTCACCGTTCCCCCTTATTCCTTTATTTCACGATGATGGTAACTAAATGAGAACCTTGTAAGCCCGAAACTTTGCATTTTCCTTTCAAAAATGTTTCTAGTAGCTATTGAATAAAGTTTCAATTTTTTAAAAGTTTGCTCAGCCATCTGGAACTACTTCATGTAGGTATATTTTGTAGTTCACAAAGTTTTTCTCGTAGATATTGGATGGACGTAACTTGTGATTATTTAAAAGAAAATATCGCCAAATTGTCGCCAATGGGGGAACGTTAATACTTCTTTTGCTTTTTTACTGTGCAATTTTAGTAAGATTTTTTACTTAAAAATCTTACTCTTTTTACTTATCTTTTTTAACCTTGTTTACAAATCTTTTTTAATCTACTTTGTTTCCATTTGAGCACAAAGCTTTTCATTCGACAGAAAAGAAGTTTGTTGTTCAAACAAAATTTTTTTTTCGTGCTATTAATTTTGTATGCTTCAGATCAAGACAAATATCATTTTATTTTTATTAACATTTTTTTGTAATGGCTGACGTTTGCATTCATCACAAGTCAATTTTACATTTTAAGGATGGAGGCAGATTTTATTAACTCCTTTCTGGCAAGAAAAGGACAATTATTTTAATATTCGAATAGTAAGCACAAAATATATGACATAATTCTAATTTTCATTGTTTTCAAAAAATATTTGCTATTATAAATTTTTAAATGCATACTTTTCTTGTAACTATTTCTAACATTTGACTATTTATTTTCATATTTTTTCCTCTTTTCGGTAGTATTATATATATATATAATATATATATATATATATATATATATATATATTGGATAAAGCAACTTTCTTTAATTGACGGAAGAATCTTTTAGAAATGTAATATATTTGTCATAATATGATTAAGAATAAGATATGAAATTATCAAGCATGATATTGAAGGCAATATATTGATGAAAGTAACGCAAGACGCATTATATGTATTATAATAATTATTATATAAATACACATTAATAATTATTATATAATATATATATATATATATATATAGTCCAGCAGAATATAGTTATTAAGTTTAGAAAATGATTTTCCAAAAATTTAAAGAAAATCTATGAGTACCTTATGAATGGAAATTAACTACATTTGTTAAATGGATTGATTTATAAGAGAGGCTTCAGTTTGCTGAAATAAAGATGGGGCTTCAGTTACTATATTATTTGTTCATATTTTAATCATCTGAGATTCAGGGAAAATCATAATTTTAAGGTTTTACAACATAAGCTTAATTTAAAAACAAATAAAAATATAACAGTTTTAAGCGTGCAAGGAACATACCTACAAGTCAAAAAAGCAAATGCTAATGGAACAGATGAAATTTGCTCACAGATGTTAAGTTTCGTCCATGTACTGAATTGCACTGCATTGACTAATATTTAATATTTCATGTTGAAATCTTGTTTTGTAAGTAACTATTTCAATACTTTGTAGTCACTTTTTAGATAATTTTTTTCACCTCAAACTGAAAAGGTTATCAACAAAATACATAGAATGCTTGTCATTATTGAAAGGTATTCTGTGTATTTTATGTAATAACTATTGTAATACATATCATGCGTTACTTTCATTAATATCATGCTTGATAATTTAATATCTTTATTCTTAATCATATTATGCCAAACATATTACATTTCTATAAAAGATTCTTCCGTCAGTTAAAGAAAGTTGCTTTATCCAACGTAAGAATCTGAACCCATATAAAGCAACTCAATTAATGCCGAAATTGTAGCTGCCTAGCATGATACTTTTTACGCCTTAAGGGACAAACATATTTTTATTTCTCAAATTATTTAGCCGAATAATTGTTAAAAGAAAAAGTAAAAAAAAATAATAATAATAACAGGCATATAAATTGAATTTTTTTAAACATGTATATATATATATATATTTTGTCGTGTAACTCTGAAACCGTAAATTTAAATATTGTTGAATGCGAATGAAATTTTCACTCACACTTGTGCAGGTCTCTATGAACTCATCTTTTGTAATTACACCGTCTTGGTTGAGATCCAATGTCTGGAAGAAAACAGAAATATATTCAGAGAAAAGACACCATCAGTACGAAAACATGTTGTTGTTTCTTATCCCACTTGGCTGTCCAAGCCCACGAGCCCATACGTACTCATGATTGAAGGGGAAGGAAGCAGCTTCTGTTGGTGATGGAGCACCCCCGTAGGTAGAAGTCTGACTTTGGCTCCGTGACGCTCTTACAGTCATAGGAGACCGGGACCTACAGCTTAAAGTGGATTCCGAACCACTACAAACATCCATGGCACCGCCGGGATTCGAACCCGAAACCTGTGGCACCGAGTGCCAGAGCGCTAGACACTCGGCCATTCAGGCCCCAAATTTGTGAATGTCAACGGCGTTCCCAGGTGGTCACCACCAAGTACTGACCGCGCCCAATGATGCCTTCGGTGATCTAACGAGAACCGGTATATTCAGCATGGTATGGCCGTGAAAATTTAGTCGCCCAACGTGGGGCACGAACCCACGACCCCGAGATTAAGAGTCTCGTGCTCTACCGACTGAGCTAGTCGGGCTAACGAAAACATTCAACTAATAAATGAAAAAGTAAAAAAAAAATATATTTTCAAATTTAAATCACAAAATAGTTTTATCACTGGAACTATATAAATATTATTGGAATTATATCAGTTTAGTTAGAATCGAGTTTAGTTTTATGAATGAACTTTATCATGCATGAACCATTTAACTTTAGAAGAACTGAAGCATATATTACAAAATTTATTTTGGAAAAGGAATTTATTTTTATATATTTTTTTAAATAATTTTTTTCATTTTGCAAACAATTATTTTAGCAAGCAATTTTTTCTTTTTCTTTTTAAAATTTGTTTTGTTTTCTGTTGATAATTTTTTTTCCAATTTGATAATTTTACTACATTTATTCAATCAAATGACTTACTATGCATTTATTAAACAATATTTTTAAATTTAATACTTTTTTTTTCCAATTTATAGTTTTACTAAATTTATTTTAGCGAATAATTTTTCTTCTTACAATTTTTGTACATTAAAAACTCTTTATTATTATTTTTTTAATTTAAAAATAATTTAATTTTTTTCTAGATTTAAATTTAAAAACTTTATTTCAGCAAATGATGATTTTTCTCTTTAAAAATTTATAGGCAAATTAAGAATTTTTCTTTGAATTTTTAAAATCTGTCTAATTTATTTTGAAGAGTAATAATTTAATGAATTTATTTTAGTTTAAGCTTTTATAGAATATACTTACTTTTTTCCTACCATATAAATTGTCATTGCTCATGGTATTTTGCATACATTCTGTTTTAGTAAAAATTTATATACACAAATCGTTAAATACTATTTACAAAAGACTTTTTAAATATATAATTTTAAAAAATAAAATTTCTAAAATATATTATCAGTATGTTAAATAATATTTATATTATAATGCATTTTTTTATTAAGTTGGTTTATGACCTAAAACCTTTTTTTTCTTTCTTAAAGAGATAAAACTTTTATTTGTCAAAAACAATTCCTACAACATCTGCCATTTTAGATACATTTTTCATATATGTACATATCATTGAATTACGTATACAAAGAATAATTTATAAATAATTAATGGTGTTAAATAACTAATAATATTTTTAAACTATTAATTAATCATTTTTCTGTCATTGATTACATTCGTGAATATTTTTTTGAAGAATACTAGAAACAAATAAAAAAAAAAAAAGTTGGACATTCTGTGAAATATTAATTCACAATTTTTGTCATGATAACATTTGCATTTTTTTGGATACTGTACATATTTTGTTGGGCCTGAATGGTCGAATGGTTAGCGCTCCGGCGCTCGGTACCCCAGGTTTCGAGTTCGAGTCCCGGCGGGACCATGGATGTTTGTAATGGTTCGGAATCCACTTTAAGCCGTAGGTCCCGATCTCCTATGACTGCAAGAGCAACACGGAGCAAAAAGTCAGACTTCTACCACCTACGTGTGCCCCATCCCAACAGAAGCTGCTTCCTTTCCCTTCAACCATGAGTCCATACGGATTCGTGGGCTTGGTCCAGATTAGACATCTACCAAGTGGGATAAGTAACAACAACATAATTTGTTGTGTAAACAACCTTCTTCAAGATTACTCACCGTGAACACCTGGTCAACATGTTCTCTGAAGTTCCTCTCTTCGCTCTCTCTGTGTAGGGTTTTCTGCTCATGAGGCAATAGATGGAATGGACGATTTCAGAGAGCACCGTTTTAGTGATTAGGCCATCTTCGTTTATGTCGTACAGGCAGAACAGCCACTCCAACTTGTCACGTATATGGCCACGACACAGAACGGAGAGGTCCAAGAGAAATTCCTGTAAAAGACAATTCAGGAATATGAATAAGGTTTTCAAATAAATGTATAACCAGCGGTCACTTATGAGCGATCTGGGTTCGATTAACATCACCCCTTTAAAAGATTTAGAGCCTCTTGATTTGACAGCATGCTGGATTTCTAGAAACAAAATGGTTTGGAGATGGAATCAAAAATGTTTATTTTCTTGAGTTTATAATAAGTTGGAATGAAATGTAATTATTTTTGTATTATGTAATGTAATTATTTTTAGTATTAACGTTATGTAATTATTTTTAGTATTATGTAATATAATATTTTTTGGTATTATGTAATGTAATTATTTTTGGTATTATGTGTTGCATTTATATTTGGTGTTTTTCATTGTAATTACTTTTGGTATTATGTATTGCAATTATTTTGTATAGAATTATTTTTTGTTAAGTAAACGTTTAACACCTGATCATAGAGTTTTTGGTGAAATATCCAAATGCAGTAATCTGGAACATTCGAGACCTCGGCCGTACCCGATTAGTGTTTTTTGATTATCGAGCGTCAGTATTGTTTTAACGGGGACATCATAGATAAAGCACATTAAATAAAAAAAATTCAAATGATTGAAATATGTACAGATTTAATATGTTTACACACATTATGAACCCGTGTAGACGATATAAATATCTGACAAAATATGTTGTCATTCTAGGATTTTCTGTACAGATCCCTGTATGTACACAGTTGTAATATTGTGCAAATGTGATATGTAACTCACTAAAACGAAATATGAAAACAAAACTTAACAGTTAACGATAAACAATGGGCGATACTACCAGCAACATTGTGTCGCCATTTGCCGGGCAAGGTCAATAAATGGCAGAATACATTATAAACAAGTAATATATATATATATATATATATAATTTCAATTCCTACTTTTTTTTTTTTCACTATATCGCAGAAAAGTCCTTTATAAATAATTTTCATTCCTTTTTTTTTAAAGTTTATCTGGAGCCATCTTTTGGTAGATACAGCAACTTAAATCTAAAAAAAATCTAAAATTAATGAATAAATTTAATTACTGAATTAATATTTGAAAAAACTGTATTAACATCACATGTCATCCACTACAAGTTCAAAAAAGTGTATTTGAACTGGAGTGGATGAATATAAAGTATTTTATGAACGATTGAAAATGTGAACAAGATATAAAAAAAGGAGAGTGTGAGCTAATAGAAGGAATTGAAAAAAATAAGAATGCGAAGGTTTGATCAATGTCGGATTATAGACTGTGCCAAAATATTTGTTTTGTATTTGAAAAATAAGAGTGATATAAACCCTTCTTTTGTAATCTAATAATTGCATGTGCCTCTACAGAGGACTACTGAATTTTTTAAATAAATATTTGAGAACATTATATGTAAAATGTTTTAAGAAGCCAACGGACATACCATGCTGAATATATCGGTTCTCGTTAGATCACCAGTCAAGCATCATCTGGCGAGGTCAGTATTTGGGTGGGTGACCACCTGGGAACACCGCGTGCCGTTGGCATTCACAAATTTGGGACCTGAATGGCCGAGTGTCTAGCGCTCTGGCGCTCGGTGCCACAGGTTTCGGGTTCGAATCCCGGCGGTGCCATGGATGTTTTTGTAGTGGTTCGGAATCCACTTTAAGCCGTAGGCCCCGGTCTCCTATGACTGTAAAGAGAGTCACGGAGCCAAAGTCAGACTTCTACCTACGGGTGCTCCATCACAACAGAAGCTGCTTCCTTCTCCTTCAATCATGAGTACGTATAGGCTCGTGGGCTTGGCCAGCCAAATGGGATAAGAAACAACAACAACGTTTTAAGAGAATGTTACAAGATTTGAATAACAGCAAACCGGCTGAATACTTTCAGAAGAATATAAACGCAACATCTAATAAGAAGGGGCAAAAACTTATCTTTTCTTTTTGATGTCGAGCTTTATTATATTTAAAAAATTCTTTATTATGTTTAAACATAAAGAAATTCTAAGAATAAATAATATGTAGGTTTTAATTAAGGAGACGTCTGGCTTCTGCTGGTCGATACGAGATGAATCTCAGATCAATCAGAATCTATCATGAAGTAGATTTGATTCGAATCGTTATATAATAATAGAATAAGTTAAAAGTTAACTAAAAGGATTGCTTAAATACATATAAAATCTTTAGTAATAAAACTGTGTATCAACATTAAAAATATATTTTGGCTGAATTGTGAACAATCAGTAAGAAAAACTATTGAAGCTATCCATAGCACTGGTAAAAATGAAATTAATTTTAGTAAAACTTTTATTGATAAAGGTAGCAGTGTTATAAGGGAATTGGGAAAAGGTTGGTTTGATAAAAAAAATGCTTATTAATATTCTGATGGTAAATACAGATTCTTTGTTAAAAGAATGCAGGGAAATACATTAAGGTGGAGGTTCAATACACTGGCGGCTTTGTTGTAGACATTGTTTCAAAAATGAAGAGTCTCGATGGCGTTTGTGATGTTCAGCATCTTGCCTCGTGAGTCGGACTACCTGGTGGGAGTTTCTCCGGGTTTTCTCCTATACAATATGCACATGCGAGCTAGTTCCCCTAAAACTACTCCCGGACGGCACTGCTCTCCTTCTTGAGCGACAAGAAGCCAAGTCAGACTTCTACTTGCGAGTGCGCCATCACAACAGAAGCTGCCCCAACCCCTTTCCTCCTTCCATGAAATACGGGTTCGTGGACTTGGTCTAGATGTTGTTGTCAGCCAAGTAGGATAAAAAAAACAACTACAAATATGCAAATAATCAAAAATTTTACGAAAACGAATTATTGAAATGATCGAAAATGATAGAAAGACATTTAAAAAATAATTTTAATGTTCAATTGTGCCAATGATATTTTAGATTTATATTTACCTTGAAACAACCTTCACCTAACCTAGATTTTAGGCTTTATTCAATTCCTACTATTAGTTCTCACTCTCCCTATAAATATCTTGTTCAAATTTTCAATCGTTAATAAAATACCTTTTTATTCATCCACTCAAGTTCAAATACATTTTTTTGAATTTGTAGTGGATGACACTTGATGTTAATACAGTGTTTTCAAATAATAATTCAGTAATTAAATTTAATTAATTAATTTTAGTTTTTTTTTTAGATTTCAGTTGTATATATCTAATAATAGATGGCTCCAGATGTAAGAGGAAAATTTCAACTTTATTTGTAAAGGACTTTTCTGCAGTATAGTGAAAAAAACTATTAGTTTTTAGGAATTGACTTAAATTTTTTTTTTTTTTTATATATTACTTGTTTTTTTTGTAAGTTTAACAGAATTAAAAACTGCAATTAAAATTCATTCAAGCATTAGGGATATTGTATATAATTTATTATACCATTATTCAACTTATTATAGGATTGGCAACCCTACTCTGTAAAATGTCAGTGTCAGAGTCAAGTCAAACTTCTACCTACGGGTGCTCCATCCCAACAGAAGCTGCCCCCTCCCTTCCTTCCTTCTATAGGACCACATGGGTTCTTGGACTTGGTCTAGATGTTTCTGTCTACTAAGTGGGATAAGAAACAACAACAACAGAAAGTATATCGGTATAAAAAATATTAAACGTTATAAGCTGCATTGATATAAATACGTTAAAATTTTAATAAAAATTTTAAAAGTGGAATTTAAATTTAATTACTTACGAAAGCAAACAGAATTGAAAGAATTTCTAAGATAAATTATATTTGGAAGTACCAGTTATGGATAAAATAAAAATAGATTTGTAAGTAATAGCTCATCAGATATAATGATAATTTATTAAAAATATTTAAAACAATTATGGGCCTTGTTTGTTGATATTCAGAAATGGACAAATTTTTCATTTGATTATTTTGAAATCAGGAAACGAATTTGTTAAAATTAATATGAATGAATCCTTTAATACTAGAATCCGACAGAAACTTGTAGTTTTACTTCATTAAAAAACAAAAAAAGTTAAAGATTAGAATTCAAGACTTTCCGATTCGTTGAATATAGAAATGGCGTTAAGGGGGAAGATTGAATAAGTGCTTTTAAAATTTGATACATCAAAATATAACCAGAAAGTTGAAGATTAATAACAGAGAGTAAATATATGTTAAATAACCGAAATATTTCGGAATATTTAATGCCTTTCGTAATATTTAAGCAGTACATTAAATATTTCGTAATATTTAATATACTGCTTAAATATTGCGAACATTGTACATTAAATATTTCATGTACTGCTCTAGAAACTTCTGGTTTTTTATTCATCTTCATTTTTACAATTTAATATCGGTGTAAGTTATGAGCATCAATACTTATAAAATAGCATTAAGTAAATTCATTTTGATGTTATGAAAATTTCGGTACCCTTTTTACATTTTGCATTTTTATTATATGTGTATTTCATATATTTGTAATACTATACAATCATATATTTGTATACTATACATTCATATATTTCATCAATTTCAATTAAAGAAATACAAACATATTTAAAAACTGGTATGAGTATTAATGAGAAGTATTGTGTTTCGTTTTTCATAAGTATTTATACAAAAATATTTATGATAACAAAGATTAACGTAATGCATAGTGTACATGTGCTCGACTTGTGGTTCAGTGGTAAAGTGCGCCGCTGGTGAGCATTAGGGCTGCGATTTAATATGTTGGCGGCATTGTTGTAGACATTGTTTCAAAAACGAGGAGCCGCGATGGCGTTTGGGATATTCAGCATCCTGCCTCGTTAGTTAGATTACTTAGTGAGAGTTTTTCGAATTTCCAAGGTAGTCTGTCTAATGGCAGACAAGAGATGCTTTCTTTTACGGTGTAGGGTTGTCAACCCTACAGTGGAGAGGGAATAGTTCACAGTCCTACAGTTTAGATCCTTCAGTAACACATTACAGTCCCACAGCTTAGATCCTACAGTAACCCATTAAGTTCCTACAGTTTAGGAGTAATTATCTCGCAAATGTAGGTTAGTTCCTCCTAAGAATCCTCCTTCATCAGCGACTCGGAGCCAAGTCAGACTTCTGCCTATTGTGTTCCAAGGCAACAGAAGCCGCCCCATTCCCTCCATCCATGAGTAGACTACTCATGGAATGTCCGTCTCTCGTTGCAGGTCACTGAGAATTAGTCACAATGATTTATTGTACATGTGCAGTTTAAAAAACAAAGTTTTTACTAGTGGTAACTTTTTTACATTTCATACAGATCGGCAACTACTAACTCAATTAATTAATTAGTTGAACTAAAAAAATTACTTCGAGATTGATTTCTTGACATTAAAAAATGGAGGGGGAATATTCCAGTTAATATATATTAACAATCCAGTTATTAATATAATTTATTATTTAATAATTGCATTAAAAATTAAACTTAAAACTTATTTATATTTATAAAATTTAAACTTATTTTATATTTTAAATCCAATATCAAACAATCTAAACTCTAAGAAGCAATTTCAAAGTTATGTTGAACTACCAACTATTAATTAACATCTCAAATTGGTTCTACTTCGCTACTAACAAAGCAAAAACTTCTCCGAGTTTTTCCATCTTCACAATGATCAAAAAGATATTTATAACCCGGCAGCCATGAATGGAATGTTTACCCGAAAACCGTATCGATAGATGAGAGGAATTCTTACTGCCATACATGTCGAGTGATCAAACATTTTTTCGTGCTTTCTCAGAGAGAAAATCAAAGAAAGAAAAAAAAATATACCAGATAAAAGAAAACATGAAGTTGAAATGAAAATAATAGTACATTAAAAAATGAGAAAAATTTAGTTTTCTTCCCGGAGTATTTGCGGCTTGGTTAAACACGGTTGTCATGGGAGACAGTTTTCGAGATTTTGTTCAAAATAGCGAATGGTTATAGAGAGAACAAATCTTTTTGGTGTGTCCAAGTATTTAGTTTGTCCTAGTAGATATTGATCAATATCGTCTCCCTCTTATTGCTCCACTTAGATTTTGATAGTTCACTGTATTTACTTTAAAATGTAATAAAGCCTTGAAATATCATTGATAAGATTCATTTTCAATTAATTCACTTATTAGTATATTAAGGTAAAAATTATATATTTGGTAAGATTTACTATAAAAAAATAGCTGTCCTTTTTTTTCTTTCTGTTAACATTTGGCATACCATTTTTTTACCATGTGAAACTAAATTTTAACCATTCAGTCTAGCTTTACTGAAAGAGTTATTAAAATATTTAAAAAGAGTTCTCACAAATACAGTTGACTAATTATTATTGCCAGTCAGAAAAAGTAACGTGACTATATTGTGGATTATCTTCATCACAATTTTCGTTAAATTACTTATCCTTCCAAATGATGCACAAATTTTTATACAAATTTTTCAAACTTGTACAGATGTTTTTAAAAGTTAAATTAATAATGATTTCCTGCTGTGCAATTTATTGTAAATTAAAAAAAAAAAATATATTTAATGTATAGAGTTTACTAACCCTCATTGCCAGTCAAAAAAAATGTAACGTGACTAAAGTGTGGACTATCTTCATCACGATTTCTATTAGATTACTTATTTCTTCCAAAATGATCCCCTTTTATATAAATATTTTAAACTTGTACAGATATTTTTAAAAGATAAATTAATAACGATTTCCTTCTATGCAGTTGGTCGTAAATGTTCCTCAAATTCTAGTTTGGTTATATTTTAATTTGCTGAGAGTAGCTCTTGATGTCTTAAGAATGATGTTAGAAAATTTACAATTCAAGAAATTTAAAAAAGGGAGGGAGGATAATCACGTACTGTTATTTGGATTCTTTAATTAAAGAACAAGACATTTATTTAAAAGTCGTAATTAAATGGATAATGATCATTAGATACAAAAATAGGAACTCTTAGAACTTACAGAAATAAAAGTTTTAAACTTTACAATAATTGCAAACAAATTTGTAGATGAAGATTGAAGTGCAATTCTAATTAGGTTTTGATTTTCACCAAGAGAAATTATCAATTTCAGAAAAACGTGCGAAACGTATAAAATAAATAATTAGGCGTGATAATTAAATATTTTCAACAAGTTCTTTTGCACGTAAAATAGATAATTATGTGAGAAATCTAGGACCTCTAGACCAAGATACATAACACCAAAAAACAAAAATAGTAGTAGGTTAGAGCGCCGAGGTTGAAAGTGTTCTTGGTTTTAAAACTAATATATCTGATATCCTATTGAATGATTTCAGTTGAAAGTTTCTGGCAATGATTTCAGTTCAAGAGAAAGTTTAACTGGCATTGGCTTCAAAACCACATCAAAGTAAATGCTAGTTATTATTTTTATTTGTTCATTGCAAAATGATTCACAATGTTTTCACTAGTTATTATTTTTATTATTCACAATTATAAGTTACTTTCTTAATTACCTACTTAATGATTTACTTTTCGAAAATAAATATACAGTAAAATATTTAATTTTTAGAAGAATTAATGTCATGTATTAACAGAAAATTATGAGACAGAGACAATGAAATTATCGAATTTTATTTGAAGATTATGATGAGCATCATGTCATAAAATAGAAAATTTGATGGCAACTTTTACAACATGTATAAAGCTTTTCATGCACGGATAGTCAGGCTGCCTGTTCATAGCTTTACTTCTTCGAAAGGTTGGTGAGAAAATTAACAGATTTCTTTTGCAAAATGCTCTCTTGGGAACAAAAAAACATTATAAAATAATCAATAAAAAATTTCAAAATTGCAGTGAATGAATTTGTAAAGCAATTTCAAAGCGATTTTTTTTCTATTCTTGCCACTTATAATAAAATAGATGTATTTAAAACAATTGTTTTATATTGTAGTCAAAAATCTATCTCGAATAATGTTTTCCATACAATTTTGTGGCAACTTCAAATTTCTAATAATAATTAAGTTAAATAATAAATTTTATTTTGAAATCAATTCTGTCAAAAATGCACAAAAATAATATTTTAAAGTTTCCGAAACTTGTAGAACTTCTTCAAGCAAAGCAACATTTCTTTTTATCTGCAGAACTCACCGGATCGCTGATTTTTCACACTCATCCTTGGGACACACATGTAAGCTTTCGATTAGATTTTATTTGTTGGGCTTCAAACAGAGTTTTTCAATTTTGAAAATACAACAGGCTAACTATCAGGTTGCCTCAACCCTTAGAAGAAGAATAACGATTAGAGGTGTTGATAAATATAGTTTTGGATTGAAAGCTTTTGATCTTGTATTCGGATTGGAGAAAGCTCAATAAGGAAACTGATCCAAATGTTTCTATGTTTATACTGGAAATAAATGAATTACATCTGCTTGACGAAAAGTATCGGGTCAATTGGGAGGATTGGGAAGTATTTATAGGTGTGTTCGTGCCAATTTGTGGTAGCACCAGAGATGAGTATTGGCGGAAGTAATGGCCTTGTTGCAAATATGCTTCTCCATTGCTAGATAACTAAATTGAATTTTTTTTTTTTTTTTAAACACAAAGGGGGATCAAATCTTTTTAAAAAGAGGGCAATCCGCATATTACTCATATTTCCAATGTTATTAATAATTACATGAATAATTTAATGAATTTCGTGTATTGAATACTAATATCAAATTTTGAATCATCAAAAATAATATACGAATGAATTTTTTTTAAGAATTTAAAGTAATTTAGCAATGGCGATTGCAAATCTGACTCTAATTATAGTGTTTTTTTTGTTTTTACTCGTATGTAAGTAAAGCAAATGAAGAATAGTTACGGTTTAGTCAGAAAGATAGCTCTATTTATATTAGATGCTGAAGTGATGTTTCGTAATAAATATCTAAACCATCAGAGATATTTACTGACCGTAGATAAAAATCGAAATTCATCTAACACACACACTCATATCTATATACAAATATGTTTTTCACAAACCTGCTTTTATTAGACATAATGATGCTTTTAAATAAATTATTTAGCAACAAATGCATATATTTTATTTAACACAATTTTAAAATGGAAAATATTTTTTCCTATACATATCACAGAAATTAGTTATGGTAAACCGATGTATTGAAATTTTTCCTGCATAAATTAATTTTTAAGGTAACTCAATATTTTCCACACCAGAAATGTTAAAATCACTTACTTTTCTCAGAAATTGTTCTGTCGTTTCTTTTTCTGTAGACAAATGAACGGTAAAAGAATTTTTGTACATATAAAAAAAAAAAACAACCCAGGAAACAAGATTTTTCTTTCTGGGTGTTTTCAATAACACCATAAAAGAGGAAATTATTTTCCAAAATTGATATCATTTGAAAGATAATGGATTTTTCCAACGAAATTTCCTGGTATGCTAAATAATATATATCTTGTTACGATTAGAAGAACTATATAATTACAAGAATAAAATGATTTTTAAAGGATTGCGTCTGTACGATAACGAATTCAGGAGTTAAATAACAAACTTTTCGAAAAGTCAAATACAAATTTGGAAAACGATTTAGTTTTTGAATATAAAAGTAATGAAATTTTTTATTTTTTAATCTATAAAAAAAATACACATATGAGGAGATTTATAGGCAAAAATTTTAATAAATAAAAGTTTGTTTTTGCATGGAAAATAATCTGAAATTTTATTTTTAAATTTTGAGGATTTTTTTTTGTTTGATAATTTAAAACTGAAATCCCCCCCCTCCCAAAGGAAACTAATATTTTCAAAAAGTAAAACGAAAAGAATGACAGAAATGATTATTCGGAGAAATTCATTCGACAAAAAAGAGTATGCCACCAAATGTTATTGGTGTCAGATACAAAGAACTAAATTAAAGTGTTAAAAATTGGATTCAATTTCAACAGCACAATTTCCATGGCTTTGATAAGCGAGTGAATTCAGGCGATTTTGACAGAAAGAAGATTTGAAATAGAGTCTGAATTTATGAAAATAAAGCTATGAAGTTCTGAAATCAACGGAAACTTATGAAGATGTGTATCAGATACGATTTTAATAAATGGGAATATAAATGAATACAGAAAATGACAGGAAATTAATTCTGGTTTTTTTTTCCGACAAAGTTAAGTTTGGAAATTTTTTTTCAAAGAGTCTTGTTCGTTCGAAAGATAATGGTTTTTTTAAATTGATAGATATGGATAAAACTTCATAACTTTGTTTTGCTAGTATAATTTTCAAAGATCGAAAACCATTCGTTGCTGGAAGTAATCTCTAAAAATAGAATTTCGCAAAATAATATTGTTCGTTAAGTTAAATATAGAACTCCCACGTTGATTAAAATAGTTTTAATTTAAAGTGGTGGAAAAAATAAAAGAATTAATGTGAATAAATATGGCAGATGGACAAGTTTTAATATGTACTAGTATGCCTCTATCATGAAAAATCCCTTGAACCAAGCTCTAACAAAATTATCTTTTTCGGTAAGTTAAAATAAATATTTTTTTTCCAAACTGACATTGTTTAAATGCTGAATGTTTTTGCTTTAAATGATAAAAAGAATACAAAAAATAGATCATTAAATAGACTAGATGTTGCAATTTCAAAAACAGCATCATTTTTCTACTTCCATTCAGCATAATTTTTCTATTTTTATAGTTTCAATTTTCTTACTTTCATAAGCGTGGAAACCTTTTCTATGTGCGCGTTGCTAGAGCAACGAAATTAAAACCTCAACATTCTTTTTTTGGGGTTTTAATTAATGTTTTGAAAACTTGAAAAGTTTGAAAAACTTAAGCGATCTTTTTTCCGTGGAAAGAATACAAAAAATAGATCATTAAATAGACTAGATGTTGCAATTTCAAAAACAGCATCATTTTTCTACTACCAGACAGCATAATTTTTCTATTTTTATAGTTTTCAATTTTCTTACTTTCATAAGCGTGGAAATCTTCTATGTGCGCTTTGCTAGAGCAACGAAATTAAAACCTTAACACACCATTCTTTTTTGGGGGTTTTAATTAATGTTTTGAAAACTTGAAAAGTTTGAAAACCTAAGCGATCTTTTTTCCGTGGAAAGTTAAGAATCCTTTTTAGTGTGCTTTGCTTCTCACAACTCGCTTTGAATTTGGAGGAAATTGTGCACGTAGATACACGAACATATTTTAATGGTACAGATGGGTGAAAAAATCTGCATAGATAGGGATTCTTCCTCAAGATAGTACATTATTAATAGAGGATTTTATCTTCTAGTCTATAATAAACTAAAAACTATTGAATATTCAATACAATATCTCAGTATAAAAAGTATCACAAATATGATTTTTCCATAAGAAATAAAGGGAAAAGGATTAATCTGTTTCCATGAAAAAAATTTTATTGTTAATAATATTCATTAATGTGGTTGCATAATATAACTTAAACACTATTTACTATTACAATATTTAAATACAAAGACAGTTAGATTTGTTCAGACCGTAACCGTATTTACATTCCTTATGCAATATTTCGTTCTCCGTAAGAGGGCGCTTTTTTGTTTGTCAAGTGTTTTCCTTCATGTATCGTTTTTCAGTTGAGTAATAAATGTCGTACAAGAACGTTGTGCCTCTCTCCCTTTCATCCTAACCAGATGGTCCGTCGGGCAGCAGCAAAATTCCAGCAGACATACTTTAGATGAGTGGGGAGATCGACGAAAGCGTTCGTACTCAACAATTTCGAATATTTGCTCAACGGAGCTAAAATAACACGTACTCAACAATTTCGAATATTTTGCTCAACGGAGCTAAAATAACGAAGTGCGTAACGACGCATAGTGTGCATCATAACAAAGTGCGTAACAACGCATAGTCAAAAATCAAATCATCATAATCATATTGCATCGTGCATCTCAACAAAGTGCGTAGCATCGCATCTCATAGCATCGTACTTAATTGAGGAAGGTCAAAGCCACAAAATGGAAGGTCTTCTAAAAATACAAGCGAATTGTCAAAGGTAAACTAACTCGATTAATTACTAAAGTAGATAATTTACAAAATCAAGAAAATTCTAGTTCTGTTATTGAAGTGCAGGAAAATAGCGTAAACATTTAATAATGATATTCTTGGTTCTTGTTTAGATAACGAATTTGATAAATATGAACAGGAAATGCATGAACGTTTTTCTAAATTAAATTCATTAAAAATTACGTTAAAAGATGAATTAAGGAAACTCAGAAAGAATGAGAATAGTTCTAATGCATGTCAAAGTAAAGTTAATACTAATGCAAGCAAAACACTTCCCGCCTTCCCCGAGTTCAAAGTTCATCGCGGGTTAGCGAGCGGGGTTAAAGAGAAACCAGATGTTTCCTCTGATGTTAGGGGAACATATATAAAAAAAAGTAAGCAATAATTCTGCGTACTCTTCACAGATCGTAAGCTAATATTTGCACTTATTGCAAAAGTTGCAAAAGCACTATGGATTACTTAAGTGCAATAGTTTCTTGGAACTCCCTAACAAAGAAAAATGGGATACTGTAAAAAAATTTAAATTATGCAGTAATTGCTTAAGATTCAAATCACATACGATTGATAAATGTTGCGCAAAAATTGTGCAAAACTTGTACAAAACATCACAATACAATGTTATGTTCGAAGGATCCAAATGATTCAAAATCTGATTCACAAACAGAAAAGGAACTTCCTTCA
This sequence comes from Caerostris extrusa, assembly GCA_021605095.1. NCBI lineage: Eukaryota > Metazoa > Arthropoda > Arachnida > Araneae > Araneidae > Caerostris > Caerostris extrusa. Next base: position 21,287 of record BPLR01006512.1, read on the forward strand.
ATTGGTAGCAATAATGCAATCGTGCCCGTCACACAAGCGGTTTTATTGCCTACAGCAATTGTTTATGTCAAAGACATTAATGGCATTTCTCAATATGCTACTTATTGATTCAGCCAGTCAAGGCTCATTCATTAGAGCGAGTTGCGTTAATTTATTGCATTTAAATCGCACTAAAGTAAACATAAGCGTAGACGGTTTGAGTTCACGAAAAGTAGGTAGAGTTGCAGGTTCGGTTAAATTACAAATAACATCACAATCAAACAAAAAACGCATCTATTACTGTTGATGCATTAATCATGCCTAAAATCACCTGTGACCTTCCTCAATGTCCAGTGAATGTTTTGAAAACATTCAAACAATTGCAGTTACCAGATGTCAACTGTCCCCAGCCTGGCCCAATAGATATTCTTTTGGGCGCCGATGTGTTCGGTGAAGTTATGCTTAGTGGACATTTAAATGTTTCCGGACTCTCTGCTTTAGAATCAATTTTCGGTTGGGTAATTCTCGAAAATACAAAAGGCATTATTCAAACAATTACATCTAATCATGCTAGTTGCAATGCAGTTGAGTTTGAACTTGACAAATCTTGGCAATTAGAGGAAATTTCAAACATAAAGCCTTACACTCAGGAAGAAACAGCTTGTGAAAATCATTTCATACAGACTTTCTCTCGTGATTCAAGAGGCAGATTTGCTGTTAAATTTCCATTTCGTGAATCCAGTAACGAACTCACGAACTTGATTCAAGAAGATTTGCGTCTACCAAATGCTTGTTTGAGCATTGATGATGATACAGTAAAAACTTTAGGTATCCTGTGGCATCCAGCCTCAGATGTCTTCTCCTTCAAAATCAATTCATTGCCTCTTGAAGGTGCCTTAACCAAAAGAACACTTCTTTCAACAATCGCAAAGACTTTCGACCCTCTTGGATGGTTGTCACCCATCACAATCCAGAGCAAACTACTCATGCAAAAACTGTGGGAATATCAGTTGCAGTGGGATGAAGTCGTTCCTCCAGACATTGCAATTGAATGGAAGACATTATCACTGCAATTGAATGGAAGACATACTATTTGTCAAAGACTTCAAAATTTCAAGATACTTATTTCTTGATCCAGACAACCAATTTCAACTGCATGGGTTTAGTGATGCCTCAGAAAAAGCGTACGCAGCTGTAATTTACTGTCGTTCTGTGTCAAATACAGGACAAATTAAAGTTCAGCTAGTAATAGCCAAAACTAAAGTTGCACCACTTAAAACCATTTCACTTCCTCGATTGGAATTGTACGGGCACTTCTATTAAGTAAATTGATGGAGTTTACTTGTAAAGCATTTGACATCCCTATATCGCAATCTCATTTTCATACGGATTCCACAATCGTACTTGCCTGGATAGGATCCCATGCCAGCCGATGGAAAACTTTCGTGGCCAACAGAGTGGCGAAAATCCAGACTTTTTCTTCTCCTACCCAGTGGCATCATGTTAGTGGAAATGAAAATCCTGCTGATCTCGCGACCCGTGGTGTGTCATCTTCAGCACTACTTACCTCAGTGTGGTTGTGTGGTCCAGAATTTCTATACAACGAATGTTCTTTCCATCCAGAATCTTCTGTGCCAACATTGAACGATTCTGTGTCGACATTGAACGATCCTGTGCCTGAAGAAAGGTGTTGTGTACAATCAACTATTGCAGTCAATCATTCACCAAATTCAAATGATTTATTTCAGAAATATTCATCTCTTTCCAAACTGAAACGTGTAGCAGCATATTGTTTAAGGTTTGTTAATAATTGCAGAAATTCAAAAGATAAGGTAACTGGTTTTTTAAATACTAGTGAACTTACCAATGTTATAAATGTGTTGATCAAATCAGTTCAATTTATTGTGTTTAATAATGAGATCAATGCTTTAAAAGGAAATCAAGCATTATCCTGCAGAAGCAAAATTTTTGTCTCTAAATCCATTTTTGGATAATTCAGGTATCTCAGGGTGGGCGGTCGCTTGCGACATGCAAATATCGCATACGGCCACAAACATCCCATCTTACTGCCAAAAAGGCACATTTTAACTGATCTCATTGTTAGATATTATCATGAAATTCTCTTGCATGCTGGTCCCCAACTTGTACAATCTTCTATTCAAGAACAATATTGGATTATAGGTGCTAGAGATGTCATTAGACATTTAATCAGAAAATGTGTAAAATGTTGCAGAATTAGAGCTTCTATAACTAATCAAATGATGAGTGACTTGCCAATTACACGTATTTCCCCTTCTCCGACATTCTTGCGTTGTGGAGTAGACTACGCTGGTCCATTCCAAATTAGAGCATCGAAGGGTCGAGGTTCAAAATCATTTAAGGCATAAATAGCTCTCTTTGTTTGTTTCACTACTAGAGCTATCCACTTAGAATTAGTAACTGATCTTTCTGCAGATGCCTTCATTGCAGCTCTCAAGAGGTTTATATCCCGCAGAGGCAAATGCAGTGATATATACAGCGATTGCGGTTCTAACTTTGTTGGCGCAAAACGTAAGCTCATGGAATTTGAAAAACTTTCAAAATCAAAAATTACAATCAAAATGTAAACAATTTCTTGTCTGATAATGGTATTAAATGGCATTTAAATGTTCCAGGTGCACCACACATGGGTGGTCTCTGGGAAGCTGGTATAAAATCAACAAAATATCATCTAAAACGTGTTGTTGGTGAAGCTAAATTAACATATGAAGAATTTGAAACATTTTTAACACAAATAGAGGCTTGTCTTAATTCTAGAACTTTAACAGCAATTTCTAATTATACAAATGACCTATCAGCGTTAACACCTGGTCACTTCATTATTGGAAGGTCATTGACAAGTATTCCTGAGCCAAATTACATTGAGTCAAAAATCTCATATCTTACTAGATGGCAACTTGTTCAAAAATGGTTCAACAATTTTGGAAACGTTGGCACAATGAATATCTATGTCGATTGCAACAAAGACCAAAATGGTTTTTACCAACTAAAAATTTTCAAATCAATGATCTGTGTCTCATTAAAGACGATAATTTGCCCCCAACTAAATGGAAAATGGGTAGAATAATACAATTACACCCTGGTCTTGATAATATTGTTAGGGTTGTAACCATCAAAACAGCAGATGACACATTTAAAAGAAATATCACAAAAATTATGTATGTTGCCAGATTAAATTTTATTAATGTATGTTAATTGTAGCATTGCATTTATTGTATAATCAGTGTATTTCTATTCAATATTCATTCAACTCCTTTGATTTCATGTATGTATATTAGTGTGTAATGTAACACTTTTATTTTAATTTATTGTTGAAATGTTATTTCAAGGTGGGCGGCATGTTCAGACCGTAACCGTATTTACATTCCTTATGTAATATTTCGTTCTCCGTAAGAGGGCGCTTTTTTGTTTGTCAAGTGTTTTCCTACATGTATCGTTTTTCAGTTGAGTAATAAATGTCGTACAAGAACGTTGTGCCTCTCTCCCTTTCATCCTAACCAAGATTAAATACATGTCCAAAAAAATTTAACATTTTTTTTCTTTTTTCCTTAGTAGGGTATGCTTGAGATGGCATTTGCTAAAAATGTATCTAACGAACTTTGATTCTGCCTTCTTCTCAGGATGTTTTTGAAATGTGACATTGTGTGATCATTTCAAACAATGCCATTAAGGGTTGCTTGAATTTTATTGAGTGATAATGCTTTGAACATTTTTTAACATCCATACATTTAGCAAATATTTCTTTGATTATTAAAGTAGTGAATTTTCTTATCTCCTTTTATCTTGAAGAGTACAGCCATCATAGTATAAAGCTCATCTTTCTCAAGTTCATACAGGTACTTAGTGATAAGCTCTTCCTTTTGTTCCTTCACTAACTATTCAACATCACCATCACTCAATCCAATATTCTCAGCATTAGGGACAGCGTCAAAGTCCCTCTCAGTCACATTTTGGCCACATATTCCTTCTTTTGTAACTTCTTCAAAATATAAACATTCTTCTTTAGGAAACTTCCTTTGTCAATGAGAGTTACGCAATGGATGTTAGGCAAGTGATCTTTCCAAAACTGTCTTAAAGTTAATTCTGTATGCTCTGAAATAGTATTCTAGCGTGGAGTTTTTGAAATTACTCTTGCAACTTAAAAAAAAAAAAAATTAAGAATCATGCGAAATTTCTCAAAATCACTCTTGCAATTAAGAAAGAAGGGCTTGATGGCCGAGTGATTAGAGCTCTGGCGTTCGGTGCCACATGTTTCGAGTTCGAGTAACGGCGGTGCCATGTATGTTTGTGGTGTTTCGGAATCCACTTTAAGCCTTAGGTGCCAGTTTGATATGACTATTGTGTGTAGGGCTGACAACACTACATTGTAAAAGGAAAACTCTCGTGTCGCTAAATCTGCCATTAGGCAGACGGCCTTGCTTCAATATGGGGCAGTGGCGAAAATGAAGAACAGATGTTGAAAAATTGTGCATTTTGATATAGTAACATCTAGTTTTTGTTTAATGATCGATTTAGCATTCTGACTGTTGATCCAGAAAAAGCTTAAAGAGGTATTAATTCGCTGAAGCTTTTACAATGAAACTTTTTAACAAGTGATTATTTTATAATTAAGCGTAATGGACATACATATTAATTCCAAAGATATTTTTAAGAAAAAAAAGAATTTCTAACAGTAAGACCCTTCTTAACGCTACTCCGCCTAGCGCCTTTTAAAGTATTACGGGGAGTATTGGGATTCCCCAAAACGCACGAGGTATCAGTATTGCGGGGTTAGTGTATTGGAGAAACTATAATATTTTGAATGCTGTAGATAATATCAATCTTCCCCGGAATGCAGTGGTCAATTCGTGTTTGAAAGAACTGCGGATGAATGTATGGCAGGAATGTTGGCACAAGTGAATCCATTATTGATGTCGACGAAATTGTCGAGTTGTCTAAAGAAAAAGATCTGGATAATATAAATTCGCAGGATACTGAAGAATTATTGCGTGTTACAACTGATGAAAATCATTCCAATGATTTCCTTAAAGAATTAGTAGAACAAGTTCAAATCGACGAAGTGTCATGGATAGATATTTTACTATTAGGCAATTACTTGCTGAATGAGACATGAAAAAGCAAAGAAGTTAAATTATTTCTTCATAAAAAAAATGTCAAATGAGGAAGATTATCTGTTTCATCACAAATATAAGTCCTTTTTTATTTTCATAAATGTTTCATGAAAATAAATCGATATTACAATAAAGTCTATAATTAGTGTAATAAACATAAAAAAATGATACATTTTCTTATTCTCTGTTCTTTTTTTCTAATGCGAATTGTTTATGAGTAAGATGACTTCGTTTAACGTTGTTACTTATTGCGGAAACTTATTGGAACACACACCTCAATTTAAACAGGGTTTTATTGTAATTTACGAAAGTTATCTAAAATGTCTTATAACAATGTATGATATAATGACAAATATGCGAAATTGTAGAAATTTTGTAAGCTTCGATTACTATACATTTATATTTTTGAAAATAGAATTAATACAGTTAAAGAGGCCTTAAACAATAAAACTGAACCAATTTTTAAAAAAGTACAAAAAGAAAAACTGAGTATTATTCTTTTTATAATTTTTTTTTTATTTGAGGGATATTTGTTGGGGTTTTTAAATTCAATTTAGAAAATTTCTAAAAATTTGATCTTGCTTGAAATATATTAAAAATATTCTATTATAATATTACATTTTGTTCCATGAAAGTAGTTCCTTGCCTGTATAAAGATTTTATAAGCCAAAGGTTTTTAAGTGAGGTATTTTGTTTATATTAGTTTTTGTAAAATTCTAATAAAGATATGTTATCTATACGATTTTATAAATCTATATAGGCTCTCTGTTTGATGTTATGTCCTTTTTATAACTCATCAACTATTCGATTGAGATAAATTTTTGTATACATGTTCAAGATTCATGGTGGGCCAAGGTCGTCTGTCTATAGGCAGGTTTCAAAAACAGGAGATACTTTCTGTTTTTACGGAGTAGGGTGTCATCCCTACGTCCAATGCTCTACAGTCTTATTGACAGGGATCTACGGTTTAAAGGGGATTCCGAACCACTTCAAACATCCATGGCACCGCTTCTGACTCGAACTTGAAGCCTGTGACACCGATCGCCAGAGAAAATATAGACTACATATGCTATAAATATAAATTATATCATGCATATATAAATGTTTTTGTGAAACTGTTATAAATATGAATAAAGTTCGATTATCAATAATTAATTTTGTATAATGCATATTTTATTTATCAATTGTTTCTGTCAATTGACTCAATAAAAGTGAGTGTTTCATTCAATATGGTTATTATAATATTAATAAAAGATGAAAATTAGCATTTATGAAGCTGTTATAATTAATTAATTTATTTTTTATTATGCCAGACAAAATTTTTAAAGCTATAGCATTTATTAAATTGATATTTATTTAAGTTTATATAATATATTAAGTTCATTTTTATGTACGTTTATGTTTCAGTAAAAACTAATCTCATTTCTAATCAATTCTTTACAGCTAGAATTTTATCAAAATCTAACAGACTAAAATCTTACTTTTTATCACAGATAATTAAATTAAAAATAGGTACTCCTATAAATTTAACTCCATTAATATTTCTAATGCTTTAAGATTATGAATAACTAAGTTGCAGAAAAATTTTACGAAACTTATTATATTAATGGGATTATATTAAGTTGTAAACACGGGAATGCATTTATTCAACGCATACCTGTTATTCCAAATATTTTCCTCGATTTTTAAAAGCACTCTATGTTCTTTTGATCTTTCTTTACAATGACGATAAACAAAGCTCAGGGACAAAAGTGAGCATACAGTGGAGTAGATCTTCGAACTCTGTTTTTCATATGTGTAAGACATATGATTATCTACAGCGAAATGAAATATAAATATATATATATTATGGTTGTATATATATATATATATATATATATATATATATATATATATATATATATATATATATATTATTACTAAATTATGGTTAAAAATCAAAAACATTGTCATTTGTTTGGTTCACTATTTCATGAATCCAACAATCTTCATAAAACATTTTATTCGCGTACTTTAATAATAATTGTATATCTAGACTAATACTAATTGTCTATTATCAATCTATAACAAATATTTCGATCAACAGATACTTGAGGTGATGCTTAAAATTTTTTAAGTGAATAAATAAAAGCATTTGAGATTTGATTAGAAATGAGATTAGTTTTTACTGAAACATAAACGTACATAAAAAATAAACTTAATATATTATATAAACTTAAATAAATATCATTTAATAAATGCTATAGCTTTTTAAAATTTGTATCTGACATTATAAAAAATAAATTAATTAATTATAACAGCTTCATAAATGCCAATTTTCATCTTTTTTATTAATATTATAATAACCATATTAAATGAAACATTTCACTTTTTATTGAGTCAATTGACAGAATAAAATAAATCTCACGCATTATACAAAATTAATTATGGATAATCGAATTTTATCCATATTTTTAATAATATTTTCGCAAAAACATTTATATATGCACATAGTTTACCCTGGTTTATTATACAGGTGGTTATCAAAATAATGGAAACACCCTAAAATTATAAGGAATACTTTATTAATATGGCGTAGGACCACCCTTGGCGTGTAATATAGCTTGGATTCGGCGGGGAATACAGTCTGGAATTGCTGTTCTGCCGTAAATGCCCTGGTGCCTACTAACTGCAATTATTAACACTGGAGAATCCATATGCTGATTGAGCTCTGCGGTCACTTCAGCTGTTTTTTTTCTTTTTAGACAGTAAACTCCCTCTTCAATACCCGTCGGTCTCTTTCATTCAGCTTCTTCTTCCGTTCATTATTTTACTTTTCCGAGCTTGTCTTGCCCCGCTGTGTATATGCTGTCATGACTTCAGACACCGTACCTCCAGAAAGCCGTAAAAATCTGGGATGTTTCGGTCACAATTGCTCCAGTTAGGCGGGCTCCTATTTAGGACTGACATTTTAGAATTTTGACAAAAATCCACTATACCTTCATATACCTATCCTTCACTATAGTTATCTCATACTACCATGATATATACTTTTTTATATTAAAAAAAAAAACTGTTAGCTACGATTGTATTTTAATGCTTACAAAGCGCTGTCATTTTATTCACTGTCAGGTATTTCTACTATTTTGATAACCACCAGTAGCTAAGATTATTAAAATTTGTCATCTGCATGAGAAAATTGTTTAGTTGTTTTACGGATTTAAGTTTTTGATAAATTTTGTTGCAAATTATTAAAAATCAGTTTATGGTTTATAGTTTACTAAATTTGTATAGTTTATTAAACTAGTTTATGATCAATAGATGCATTTACGTTGGTACATTGTTGTCGTTAGAAAGGACTTCTGAAGCATTATGCAATATTTCAAGAGCTTTTTGCAAATCTAAAATTACTTTTATTTGAAATATAAGTTATTCAAAATTAATATATATATGACTTATGATAAGAAAATATTTAAAAATTTAATTGTAAATGCCTCGAGAATTTATCATGATCTTATTTTTGAAGTGATTAGCCTCCAAAACACGAGAAAACGAAATAAAATGTTTTTAGAAAATAAATATTCTGAAAGTCAGTAGGAGAAAGTATCACTTTGTTTTTTATATATTTCTTTATTTTTTCTATTATATGTGCAGTGATGTACAAAATACCCTGAAGACTATATTTTTTTCACTCACTCTGTTTGCACTTTTTTCTTTTTTTTTTTTTGGTGTGCATCGTGTTCCATTTATGCATGCCGACCAATGTTCTATGAGAAGAATAAATTACCTTCCAGGAGTTATTTTAAAGTAATCTCCCAGCACTTGCCTGTCGTATAGGAGAAAATAGGAAAGCTCCCACCAGGTAGCCTGATTGTGGAGAGAACGCTTTACAGTCGTTGTCCCAGTTGCCCTCGTGTCTCCTCGTTTCTGAAAGCAGTGATTGCAACGGGGAGGTACCAGCCAATTCGTACCTATACACTGCCTTCCAAATTACCAATGGGTTACAAATTGAGGTTTATCTTCTACAGCAGCTTTGTTCTTTATAATTTGAATGTATATTATTTATTATTGTCATCTATTATACTTGTAAGTTTGGAAAATTTCATTGCGCAATATTTCGACACCAGATTAAATTGTCATAAAATTAAATTTCCTTCGATTTATAAGTAATGTAATAAAATCAATAAGAATAAGTTAAAAATAAATTTATGCAAATTGATCTTATCTATTAAAGGATAACAAGGAATGCTTATTCTAAAACTTCAGGAAGAATAACATTTTGATTAAAAGGGATACACCTACCAATAAATGTGTCTCCAGCGGAACTGTGTCCTATGTCATTAAATCAATATTTTGATAAGACATTTTTGAATTAATCCTTGCAATTCAAATTAAGCTGTCTTAGTAATTATTGCTTTAAATCTCAGTATTATCTTAATTGACAACAACAGTATTATGTCCAGTTTTAATCCCAAGGTAATACAGCGCATTTATTAGTTGCATTTTCGTCCTATGCTTTAGAATTTCACTTAATAACCGATTTCTTATTTTTTATTCAGTTTTATTAGTATTTTGATGCTACTTTTTAGCTTTTAAGTGAGAAATGAAATACTACTGTAAAAAATATCCATGTGTCTATTGTGTGTCAATTTTCACCATTTTAAAATAATTTATTAGTTAATTTTTGTTCTGAATTTCATAACACAATGTTTCATTTCAATAATTTTTAAAAAATTTTTTTTCTTAATTGATGGAAAAATAATGCATTCAGAATTTTACAATTGAATTAAAAATTATTGAAAATCGTTATTTATATATTATTCAATCACTAACCTATATATGGAATCAAATTTTATTCACAAGCATTATTTTGGCTATTTTTAAAGACAATTGTTTATGATAGTTGCTATAAAAATGACAGTTTTCAAAAAGAAATTAAAATAAAAGAGTAAAGGATGAAAAAAAATGTCGGAAATTCTTGTCACGGGGCATACAATATAAATTTAAATTGTTATAAATTTTTTGCTAAAATAATTTAGTATAATTAAATCTGCATCCTGTCGCAGGAACGTTCTCTTTTGTTGAAATTCTTTTTAAAAAACATTATTTTTTGGGGGCAGGATAACCATATTCATTTTACCATTTTACCTTAAATGATAGAATACTTATTTAATATTTTACAATATACTGATTTGCACTATTTGTAATAAGTAACTTATAATGGATATTAATACTCCCAGGTTCAGATGATTCTTCTAACTAACTTAACTAACTAACTAACTAACTAACTAACTAACTAACTAACTAACTAACTAACTAACTAACTAACTAACTAACTAACTAACTAACTAACTAACTAACTAACTAACTAACTTTCTGGTACTACAATCCATGCTGGACCGTGGCAGTCTGCCTACTGGCAAATTTCGAAACAAGTATTTTCTTTTTAAGGGGTTGGATTGTGAGCCCTACGCATAATACTCTGCAGTGATATTAAACCTGGAACTCCAGTTTAAAGTGAATTTCGAACAGCCATGGCACCGAGTGGAGTCACTCTGACATCAGACCCCAATATGATTTCTCTAAAAATTTTTTATAATTGTCTTTATATAAGCTTGACAAAAATAGTAATGATATGATATCCGTGAAAATCACAAAGAACTTACATAATATGCATTTTATTATATAAATACTGTTTAATATACTCTCCTGTAAACTTAAATATAATTTGTAATTTTTTAATACATATATTTTTAATATTTACTATTAATTTATTTGTAATTACTATTAATTTCATAAAAATAACCAAAAATCATTAGCATATTTTTTTCCGATTATTTTTATTGATTTAAAATTTTTAGTATTATACACGATGATTCAGGACTCACGGTGTTTAAACTATACTGAGTTATAGAATACTTCTAAATAAACACTTTTCATCATACAATGCATGGGTATGATGCATTGTATGATGAAAATACAATGCATCATGAACCGCTATGTAAAGCTGACATTGAACAGAAATAGCACTGGATAAGTCTTCCATTTATATGCAGAAGGATGAATCTATATAAATACAAAAAAAATTCTTAAATATTAAAATTTTTAGTCTAATATGGCTGTAGAGCGTTGGAAGTAGGGGTGACAACTCTACATCGTAAAAAAGAAAACATCTCATGTCTCAAAATCTGTCAGTAGGCAGACGACCTTGGCCCACCATGGGACTGTTGCCCCAATGAAGAAACAGAAGAAGAATCTGTATGTCGGCCCATCCAATTACAATTTTTTTTTTATACATTTTTTTCTTGTTCTCTTTATACGCATTTTTTTTTATTCAGTGGATATACCATTCTATTTACAATTTTTCTAAAAGTACTAGAATGAGAACGTATTAATGTATTTCTTTTAAACGGAATCATTTGTTTACATTTTCTCTCTTTAAAAGGTAAGGTTTTAAATTACTTTTAAACATTACCTTTCCTAATTTTGTCCTTAAATTTGCAATTCAACTTTAATAAATTTTCAATAAACAAATAATATAAAAAAAATTTTTAAAGTCAATTCCTACTTTTTTTTTCAATATATTGTAGAAAGTCCTTTATAAATAATATGTAATTCATTTTTAAAAGTTTATCTGACGCCATCTATTGGTGGATATATACAACTTAAATCTAAAAATTAAAATTAATTAATTAAATTTAATTACTGAATTAATATTTGAAAAACTGTATTAATATCAATGTCATCCACTACAAAAATAAAAAAAAAAAAATGTATTTGAACTTGAGTGGAGGAATAAAAAAGTATTTTATTAGCGATTGAAAATTTAAACAAGATAAACTCATGTTTGTGAAAATTGCAACACTATGAAGGACTTACGCGAGTGAGCTGAAATTTTCAGGAAATGCAAATTAGAGCATGATATGCAAATGATTAGAATTTCAGATCCGTAGCGCATGCGTATGCTGAGCAGCTCCTCTAAACGGCGGATGGATCCGAATAAATAGACGGCTGCAGCGAGGCGTGTATGGTTATCGGTGATTATCTGCTAGTGGTAAACGTTAGCTCAATCGTTACTTATGCCTCTTCGACGAAAAAAGAGAGATTTGAACAACTTACAGAGCTTAGACGGGGAAGAATCATCGGCCTTCGTGAAGCTGGATTGTCTTGTCGTGCAGTAGCCGCTCGTGTGCGGCGTAACAGCAGCACAGTGATGCGTCTTTGGAAGCAGTGGACGGACGAGAGTCGGGTAACTCGGAAATTCGGGAGTGAACCCCGAAATGTGATGTCAGCTCGCGATGATAGACATCTGGTCCGCATGGCGCTGACGGACCGTACAGCCTCCCTCTAGACAATTGGCAGCACAGTGGTCAATAGCTACAGGTGTTTCATTGTGTGCTTGATCAATTCGTAGACGTCTGCTGCAGCGTGGACTGCGCGCAATGACTCCTTTATACAGGATCCCTCTCACGCTAAGCCATCGCCGCCTGCGGCTACAATGGGCCGCTCAGCATAGAGACTGGCGTGCTGATTGGCAGCATGTCGTGTTTTCTGACGAATCCCGCTTTAATTTGTGGTACCATGATGGCCGCATTCGTGTCAGACGCTATGCCGGTGAACGCCACCTTCCGGAGTGCATTATCGAACGCCATAGTGGACGAACACCCGGAGTTATGGTCTGGGGTGCCATAGTATATCATGGACGATCTCAATTGCTAAGAATTGTGTGCAATGCCCGCCCTCATATCGCTAGGACTGTTCAATCCTTCTTTGCAACACGGCAGGTACAGCTTCTTCCTTGGCCTGCGTGTTCCCCGGATATGTCGCCGATTGAACATGAGTGGGATTTCAAGCTGGTCGGCGTCTCGCTCGTGATCCTCGTCCTGTTGCTTCTGCAGACGAACTTTGGGTGCGCATACAAACAATATGGAATGCTCTTCCTCAGGTAGACATTCAAAATTTGTTTGACTCCATGCCACGTCGTGTAGCAGCACTTATTGTGGCGCGTGGTGGCTACACAAAAATACTGATTCCGATCTCTTGTTATTGTTTGTTTGCTTTGAACATTTAATCATTTATTTGTACCACTACCACTCAACTGTGTATTAGATTTCATTCAATTATGACGATTCCTTCATGGTGGTGCAATTTTCACAAACATGAGTTTATATATCGGGAGAGTGTGAGCTAATAGAAGGAATTGAAAAAAGGGGTAATCAATCAATAGCCCGTAAACAGCATGGATTAAATACTGAGAGGTATTTACGTAGATAAGCAAATGTAAATTCATACATAGAATACAATATAATTTAACATTTTAATAACATCTAATGAGATTAATGAAGCTATGTTTCTTCAATGAAAATTACTGGTAATTATGAATTAAGTTCATCCATGCCCAATGGAGATAATCAGATAAGACTTAAGAGGATTTTAGTAAGTAGAATAAGTACATTGATTCACTGCAGAGCAGTCCTTTTCATTTAATGTTCTGGAATTAGGTTACAGATTTTAATTTCCATTAATTTAATAAGAATAAAAAGGAATTGTTCAGTTAGTATTGAAAAACCAAAAAAATTTTTAAATCGAATTATTCAACACAAAAAAAAAAAAAAAAAAAAAAAAAAAATCTGAGCAACTTTTATTTAAGATTTAATTTACTATGGTTTAGATTATTACTGAAAATAAAACTAGATATATATAAAAGAAAATCATTATCAGAATGAAAAAATAAACATACGTGTATGTGTTTGTAAATATACATATATACAGGTGATTATCAAAATAATGAAAGCTCCCTAGAGTTATAAGGAATCCTTTACTAATATGGGTTGGTTTGCTTGCTTTGCATGTAAAACAGCTTGGATTAGCATGGGAATCGAATCATACAAATGTTGAATAGTGTTTAGAGGAATATTGAACCATTCTTCATGGATATATTGTGAAAGTTCCAGAAGAGATGCCGGTGGAGGATATCGATTTCGGATTGATTGCTCTGATATAGACCGTAACCGTTCGATAGTTTTGAGGTCGGTGGACTGTGCGGGCCAAGATAGATGTTTAACCTCATCAAATCATGATCGAACTGGTCCCTCTGTAGGAATAGGAGCATTATCATCTTGTAAAATTCCATCACCTGCAGGAAACAAAGTTTTCGTCATAGGATGAACCTGGTCAGCTAAAACTTAGTAATTCTGCCTATCAGGGTTACGATAAGCCAGCAGAACACCAAGATATGGCTGTCCATACCATGACAGATCAACTTCCATGCTTGACAGTTGGAAAGGGAAAATTATGATAAATATGCAGGTGTCCTCCAAACGTGTGCGGCCTGATGGCCAACTGGCTAGCGCTCTGGCCGTTGGTACCGAAGGCTTCAGGTGCGAATCCTGGTGGTGGCATGGATGCTTGTTGGTGGTTCGGAATCCACGTTAAACTGTAGGTCCCGGTCTGTTTAGCATAAAGTGTGCACAAAATGACCGAAGAGCGACACACTAAACCAAACCAAATCTCCAAACGAGTACCTGCCCTGTTGTGGGGAAAAGTGTGAAAGATGATTCGTCGGATCCTATAACTGTCTTCCATTTAACAATCGACCAGGTTTTGCGGTTTTGGCACTACTGTAAACGACGTTTGGCATTAGAAGTGGCTTGGAAATTGTTGCCCTGCCGTAAATGCCCTGTTTACGAAGGTGCCTACTAACTGTAATTATCAACACTGGAGAATCCATATGCTGATTGAGCTCTGCGGTCACTTTAGCTGCTTTTTCTTTTTAGACATTACAATCCTCTTCATTCCCTCGTCGGTCTCTTTCATTCAGCCTCTCCTTCCGTTCACTATTTTGCTTTTCCGATCTTGGCTTGTCACGCTGTGTTTATGCTGTCATGACTTTAGACACCGCACCTCTAGAATCGCCTAAAAGTTGGGTTGTTTTGGTCACAGTTGCTTCAGCTAGCCGAGCTCCTTCAATTTGGTCTCTTTGAAAATCTGTGAGGTCTGACATTTTATGCTTTTGACAAAAATTCAAAACGTATACAACTTTACAAAAGCTGCCTCATGCTACTGTGATATATACTTTTTATATTAAAAAGTTGGTGGCTAAGATTATATTTTAATGCTTACGACGCGCATTCTTAAATGTCACTTTTATTCACATGGGTTTCCATTATCTTGATAACCACCTGCATATGTATTTTAATGTTAATGTGGGTAATAAAGTCTTAATGAATTTTACAAAAATGGAATTTTTAAGTGTTTTCTACTACAAGAAAAGTTTATATGTGATAAAAAAAAAATCTTATTGAGTACTTACAATATTTTATCTCTTTATATAAAAATCAAAATATTTGTATACGAGTTAGTTGGGTTTGTATTTCTAACAAAAATATTGCACTTAGGGGTTTAAATTATTTCAATGAATCGATTACTTGTTATCGGATAAGAAGCCAAACATTTTTAGAAAAATTCTTATAAATTATATTTAAATTAAACAAGTATAGTATTTTTGCTTTCGAATTTCTCTCTCTATATATATTTAAATTTTTTTTTGGTTTTTTTAATAACGATTTTGAATGGTTTAGTTCAAGAACTGTATACGAAAGAATAACAAATGAGAAAAAATGTCAAATCTCTTCACTTGCATCTATTCGGGTTTGTTTTTTAATAGCATTTAATTTCTTTGTTTGCCCCCTTTTTATTAATAAATAATTCGTAAACATTTGAGGTAATGAGATTAAGAATTTTTTTTCTATTTGTTTTCAAAAATATAAAAGTTAATATGTTTGTATACTGCTTTTAATCTCCCCCTTTTCTTTTGCTCTTTTAAAATATTATGCTAAAAAGGTTTTTACATTTTTAATTATTTTTTATGTTTACATTATTTTTCAACATAGTATAATAAATTAAATGTTTTCATGTTTTTCCTTTATTAATTTTTGATATGCCTAGGATCATTCCCTTGGGATGCAGGAAATGCGGTTTTGTTAAATGAAAAACATTTCTAATGTACTTTGAAAAGAATATTTTAATTTAGATTAGAATTTATTTATTATTTTTATTGCATAAATATAACAATGAGTTTCTTTTTCGTATTAGTAATTAATGTAAAGCAATTTTCAAAAAAAAATCATGGATTGTTTTGAATATTGTTTTGTTATATTTCTATAGCAGAGTGAAATAAACTCATGTTTGTGAAAATTGCAACACCGTGAAGGAATCGTCATAATTGAATGAAATTTAATACACAGTTGAGTGGTAGTGGAATAAATGATTGATTAATAAATAATTAAATGTTCAAAGCAAACGAACAATAACAAGAGATCGGAATCAGTATTTTGTGTAGCCACCACGCGCCGCAATAAGTGCTGCTACACGACGTGGCATGGAGTCAAACAAATTTTGAATGTCTGCCTGAGGAAGAGCATTCCATATTGTTTGTATGCGCACCCAAGTTCGTCTGCAGAAGCAACAGGACGAGGATCACGAGCGAGACGCCGACCAACGAAATCCCACACATGTTCAATCGGCGACATATCCGGGGAATACGCAGGCCAAGGAAGAAGCTGTACCTGCCGTGTTGCAAAGAAGGATTGAACAGTCCTAGCGATATGAGGGCGGGCATTGTCCTGTTGAAATACAGCGAATGGCAAGCTTTGAATTAAGGGAACAGCTTGGGGCTGTAGAACTTCACTGTTGTGGGCAATCTGAACAGCAACCGGTACAATTCTTAGCAATTGAGATCGTCCATGATATGCTATTGTACCCCAGACCATAACTCCGGATATTCGTCCACTGTGGCGTTCGATAATGCACTCCGGAAGGCCCATTGCAGCCGCAGGCGGCGATGGCTTAGCGTGAGAGGTATCCTGTATAAAGGAGTCCTTGCGCGCAGCCCACGCTGCAGCAGACGTCTACGAATTGATGAAGCACACAAAACACCTGTAGCTATTGACCACTGTGCTGCCAATTGTCTAGAGGAAGCTACGGTCCGTCAGCGTCATGCGGACCAGGTGTCTACCCTCGCGAGCTGACGTCACATTTCGGTGTCCACTCCCGGATTTCCGAGTTGTCCGACACTCGTCCGTCCACTGCTTCTAAAGACGCATCATTGTGCTGCTGTTACGCCGCACACGAGCGGCTACTGCACGATAAGACAATCCAGCTTCACGAAGGCCGATGATTCTCCCCATTCAAACTCTGTAAGTTGTTCAAATCTTGCTCTCTTTCGTCGAAGAGGCATAAGTAACGATTGAGCTAACGTTTACCACTAGCAGATAACCACCGATTACCATACACGCCTCGCTACAGCCGTCTATTTATTCGGATCCATCCGCCGTTCAGAGGGCGCTGCTCAGCATATGCATGCGCTACGGATTTGAAATTCTAATCATTTGCATATCATGCGCTAATTTGCATTTCCTGAAGATTTCAGCTCACTCGCGTTAGTCCTTCATGGTGTTGCAATTTTCACAAACATGAGTTTATATAATGTTGTGTAACGGCCTGTACTAGATCTATAACACAGATGACCACTTTCAAGTTCATGGCAACACTTATCTATCTTATCTTACACACTTCTGTATGTATATTTATAAACATTAAATATACATACAGAACTCTATTTACTCAAAAATTGAAATTAACGATATTAATTAGATACACAAGTGCAGTTCACTCCAAGGACGATGATTTTCAAAGTTCTCAAGTCTACATCGAATCTCAAACACATGGTCTGTGGCAGACCTTAATTATCACACGACATGATACACGAAACCACGAAGGGGCTCCCTTTGGAAACAAGTGGAAACTCCGGTTTATTCTGTCACTTTTGAGAAAAAGGGAAAAAGAACACTCTTTGTCGATTCGTCACTGAACTCTCCTTTCTTCTCCCAAAAAACCTCCCTTTAAGAAAGTCCGTCAAGAGGGGCGGGGGAAAATCAGCTCCCTCACTTCTTAATGGAGTAGACATTTTCTCAGCCCATGGTCTATCACCAATCACGATGCAGCAGCTCATGGTATAGTTCATATCCCATCTGTAATTATTTCGTCCTGTGATGGCCGAACAGACAATCGCTAATTTCATGAGGTCTCATTATACATGATACTGAATATCTGCTATCAGATTTGAGTGACAGACTGCCCTCCTTAGTACAAAACACTAATTGCATGCAATATAACTACCCACAACATTGCTTATCTGCAGTCAAATTTGTGTGATATTATGTACTTATCAAAGAATGTACATTCCTCTCTCTTTGGAAAGAAATGACACAATTCTTCCCGTAGAAAAAATGCTACTGTTGGGACTCATAAAAGAAAGACTTTCACTGTGTCACAGTGAAAGTCTTTCTTTTTTGACTGTCCTGTATTTGCTTGCTTTTAAATTCATGTTTTTAAAACATATTTATCTTTTTATTTTGTTGCTATGTTAAAATTATCTCGCTGGTGATATTAAAATTTTGCCATATAATGAAATTTATATTGAGATTTCTATTGGAGCAATTTGTGGAATTTTTGTGTTTAATATTAGAGAGTTTTTGCATACCGTATTTTAAAAACACGGTATTTTTTCTCCCTAGCGCGCATGCTCATAGGAAACATTATTACAGATATGCATGCTCAATTTCCTATGAGCATGCGCGTTGGACTAGAGAAAAAATACCGTATTTTTTAAAATACGGTATGCAAAAACTCTCTAATATTACGTTGATTTTATTTTACTAAAAATGTGTTCTGAATTTCTCACTTTTGCTTATACTTTTCTTTATTAGATTTTCAAAGTTAAAAATCAGTTTTCAAAGCTACTTTCATTGAAACTGGATAATGTTGAAGTATATCTACTAGTCTGTTATAAAGTGTATGCTTATACTTTTATATTGCTATGTTTTCCTTATTATTAACTATTTTGTTTCTTTGAAAATAAAAAAAAATACCTTATACAGCAATTACCTTTTGGGATAATTTTTTTAAAAGATAAATTAATTATTTTTCTTTTAACTAAATAGATCTTTTGTTTTTTATTCTGTCAATAAAAAAGTCGAGGAGTATTAAGAATAAACAATAAATTTAATACAGATTAGTAATAAATTAAATCTAACAATTTAACAAAATATAATTTCTTTCATTGAAAAACATTCAATATTGTTCGAAAATTAGTTTCAATATAGAATCATGTCTCACTTTCTTCAATAAAATATTTAAAATGTTTTCATTTCATAGAAATGAGATGATTCTTGGAGACAAAGATTTTGATATGAAAACGTATTTGTTTTTATAGATCAAAATAGTATTTAAACTCATTATAAGATTGAAAATTTTTAAAAATTATGTAGATTTGAATGTGGTAAACGAAAGAAAAAAAACTAATGTTAAGAAATTCATAAAATAAATAAAAAATAAAAAGAAACTTTAAATGAAACTAAATATTCAATCGTAATTTGATGGTTAGAGAATTGTGATTTGTTACTTTACAATTACCTCAAAGGAGAGAGTTTTGATTTTAATCTTGCTTTCACTTAATTAGTGCTACTTTAAATAGTACACTTGTGTTTCTGCAATGCGCTTTGCCGATCTGACTGCGGGATTTCCTTACATGTTGAACTAATGCAAGTTCTTATAATAATCTCCAGAAAAAAAGTGTTTCTCCCTTCTTTTTCAATCTTTACGAGTAATACAGACTTTTTTAAAAATCTGTAAAATCAGTGATGGGTGAAGTCAAGTCAAGAATTTGAAGAACAAATTTGAATATTAAAGCCCAAAATTTTATAACCAAACTACAACTACAACCACTAAAACTACTAAAAGACGAAAATAAAAATTAATAAATAAATAAAAAAGATCCTCAATACAGGTAATATTTTGCTATTTTACCAACTACGCAATGAAAGATACCTGGAATGAAATTGGAAATATGTAGATTTGTTGAAAAATTCGGTTTTATGAGGAAAACATTTTTATAGAAACGTTTTATGTTTTGCTTTTTTATCCTTATATTTACTTTTATTTTTGTATCTAACAATTTAATTTTTTGAAAATACATTAATAATGCTTATTAATTATTATTGCAACTTAATGTATGATTTGAAATTGCTTTAATTACTTCTTTTTTTTCATTTCTGAAAAGGAGGAGAACATTTATTGCAAAACTGATAAAAGTATCAGTTTTTATAAATTCGCTGAAATATTCGACCATGATATCTAATCGTTTTCTTTTCTACTTCACTACCGTTTACTAATAATTTTTTCTAATTCTGTTTTTAACTTGGACATAATGACTTTAGTTTTATGCTGTAGTGTAAAGGTATGCGACCGTTTAGACACAGAAGGGTCAATTCTGAAAATAAGAGGAAAAAAAGTAATTCCCCTGAGATCATTCAAAAAGCCCATTTTATCTGAGACAGAGGACAGGTCGTT
The DNA here is from genome assembly GCA_021605095.1 of Caerostris extrusa. NCBI lineage: Eukaryota > Metazoa > Arthropoda > Arachnida > Araneae > Araneidae > Caerostris > Caerostris extrusa. Next base: position 41,806 of record BPLR01006512.1, read on the forward strand.
GCTAAGTATCTGAAAGAGATAAAGTCTATTGAATCGTAGGCCAGTGTTAAGTTTGGCGTAAATTTATGTCGGGAGTTCATTTAAATGTTTAATTAAATACTGTGAGAATCAGAACTGTTTTCGATTGTATAAAAATATGTTTACATATTCTACAAAACCTGGAGTTGATTATTTGTGAAACAGGCGCGAGGAAACACAAGATCATTACACTATAAGTGATTACATATGAAAATCAGTAATTTCAAATTGGTCACTTGCAAAAATAATCGCCAACTCCCTACAGGAAAACTCCACCAAAAATGATATCCAGGGCATCTGAATGTGGTTCACGACCGTAATCAACAATACTCGGATTTCATGAATAATTTTCCAATGAATTTTGAAATATTTTAAAGGCCAGAATAATTATTTTAATATGAAGAAACTTCTCATATTTTAAATATGTGTGGAAGTCATTCGAATGGGCAGCAGTTTTCATTAATTAAAATTCATAAATCGCAATATTATTGAATATTTATAAATTGTCTACTTCTTTGAATCAACACAACTAACTAAGCGAAGATGAAATGATATCTAGCATTTGGGTCATGGAAATAATGTGCATTTTAATAGTCTTGAATCACTAAAATTTTAATTTTAATATGTATTGTAACGTCTCGGCCACACTATACCTATAACGGCTTCAAAACCCACTTTCAGGTTCATCGGAACACTTTAATTTTTATTTACAAGCTTCATATATATATATATATATATAAAGAAATATGGGTTGTTAAACTATTTACAAAGAAACGAAAATTAAAGATATAAATTTGATTCACAAGTGCAGTTCACTCCAAGGTAGGAGATTTTCAAGGTTCTTGAATCTACAACGAATCTAATGGAACCAGTCTGCGGTAGACCTTAATTATCACACTGCATGATACACGAAACCACAAGGGCACACTTTGAAAACAAGCGGAATCTCGGGATTGTTCAGTCACTTTACAGAAAAAGAGAAAAGCAACCCTTCTTATCGTCGCAGAACACTTTTCTCCAGAAACCTCTCTTTAAGAAAATCTGGCATCCGGAGTCTGTTTCCATCACTTCTCATTGGAGTGGACACTTCCTCAGCCCATGATGTGTCACCAATTACGATGCAGCAACTCATGACGTAGTCTATATTCCATCTGTAATTGTTTCGACCTGAGAAGTTAATTTCATGATGTATCATTATCCATGACACTGATTATTTGCTTTCAGATTTGGTTGGTGATAGGTTGTTTCCATTAAGACAAGAGGCTAATTACACGTAGTATAAATATCCATGGCACTGTCAGATATCAGTAATAGGTTGTTATTATACACTTTTTAAAGAATATACATTTCTTTCCTCTGGGAACGGAAATACCATATTTCTTCTGGTGGAAAAATGATACAGAATTATAAATTTAAGTGAAAGTTTTTTAAACATAAAAAATAGTTTATTATGAAATTTTTGACGGCGAATATAAGTCGAGAGACAAATTGGCACTTTATTAAATTTGAGTTTGACACGTGCGACATAGACAATCTATTTGCGGGCTTTCAGTTTTGCATAATCTTACCACGTTTGTCAAGCCTTAGGCTACTACGTTATTTCTTTGTTTGTACAGCATTTATTTGAAGTTCATTGTACCCTTTGTAAGCTTCATGAAAGATTTCGTGTAACATGGCACGACATGTTCTATGGTTAAATACAAAAAAATAATAATAATTAATTAAAATTAAATTTTATTCCTTCCATTAACTGAAAGGATCTTTTCTCTGAAAGCGGCACTCACTATAATTTTCGTTAATCAGGTGCTTCAGGGAATTATGCTAATACCAAAGTTATGCTAATACCAAAGTTACGCTGCAGGATTGTGGAAACTGGTGAATTATTTCCAAGTTATTTTCCTTACTTTCGAGAAGGATGCGTTCTTTATTTTAAAAATTAATACTCTCTTTTTAAGTAAGTATGATTGTAATGAAATATTTCGGCATATACCTTAATAAAATGGATGCTGTCTCAAAGATAAGGTTTTTTAAAAAATTAAACGTGGAACAATATTTTTAAAAATTTAAATAAGTAAACAAAGCGTTTAAAGCAAAATACAAAAACGAAATTGTAAAAAAATGAATAAAGGATTAATAAATTATTTATAATATCCCTAATGCTTAAATGAATTTTAATTGAAATTTTTAAGTCTGTTAAACTTACAAAAAATAAACGTTAAAATCTAGGATAGTTGAAGATTCCAAGGTAAATATAAATCCCAGATATCATTGGTAAAATTTAGCATTAAATTTTTTTTTTAATTATTTTTCATCGATTTTATAAGATACTCAATTATTTGCATATTAGAGAACTGATGGCTAGCGCTCCGATCTTTAGTGGCACAGGCTTCAGGTTCGAATCCCTGGTGGTGACTTGGGTGTTTGTTAGTGGTTCGAATCCACGTGAAACTGTAGATGTCTAATTAGACTAAAGTGCTCAAGAAATGATGTAGAGCGACAAACCAAACCAAATTATTTGCATATTTGTTGTTTTTCTTATCTCACTTGGTCGACAGCAACATTTAGAACAAGTCCATGAACCCGTGTGGTCTCATGGAAAGAGGGAAAAGTTGGGGGCAGCTTCTGTTGTGATGGATCACCCGCAGGTAGAAGGTTGACTTAGCTCTGCGTCGCTGAAATAGGGTAGTGCCTTTCGAGAGGACTATGGTATTGCATAACGTATGGTATAGGAGAAATGGCTTATGATATAGGAGAAATGGCGTGTGGTATAGGAGAAATGACGTGTGGTATAGGAGAAAAAACCGAAAACACGCACCAGGTAGTTCGACTCACGAGGCAAGATGCTGAACATCACAAATATAGACTCGTTTTTTAAAACAGTGTATACAACAAAGCCTACAGCAGATTGAATCTCAGTCTTAATATTCACCATCGATGCACGTGTGGCCCGAGTCGAGCCCCACTGTGGCCCGAGTCGAGCATTTGCATATTTAAAATAACTGTATATAAGTCATTATATAAGCTATTATATTTTATAAGCTATTTTTCAGTTTCATAGTTTTATGTTTTTAATTCTTCTATGAAGTTAACAAGTCTGAAAAATCAAATATACACCAAGAATCTTTATTTTGAATTGATCGATTTATTTTATTTTCGAAGACATTCCTAGTTTGCATATTAAGTTCAAAATATTCATATTCACTTTAATGTCAATTTTTTTCGTTTCATTGCAAAAGAGTAGCTGTTCTTTTGCTCGCCGATAATTGAATGCATTTTCTGTCGATTAAAACCCAGAATCTCTACAATGATTAAACATTCCTTTTGTAAGAGTCTTTTTTACATCTCTCAGATTGAGTAATCAATTTCAATTGCAAACATTAGTTCAAACAATTTTCAAATAATTTTTTTATTATCATCAAACAAAATATCCAGAGGATGTTTATCGAGCAACAAAACGCTTATAAACCATTATTGCTTGGCGTTTTTTATCCATGATAATTTTGATTTTCTCCCATTTTTATTCCGTTCAGCGTACGTTAATTGACGAACATATAAATATAATTTGAATGTAAAATTCTGCTAAGGTAAGTGTTTAAAGTTGTTGTAATTGTTTCTTTATAAATTAAAAGTGTTTCATTTTCATTTTTATAACATAAAATTATTTTACAAATTTATTTTAAGGTTATGATTTTTTTTTTTAAAGATACTTATGTTATTTCAAAATTAAAATACATAGGAAATATTATTTTTAAAGGTGTTTGAATATTAAATAGTCCCAGTTTTTAAATACAGTTTATTAAACTAATTCTGGCAGGAAACTGCACATTTTCTACATTCAAAAATATTATATAACTATGATGTTAAGGACTAATATCGTTTTACTTGGTTTTAATGGGAAATGAAAATATTTACTTTGTTTTAAAAACTACCCATCCTTAAAATAAAGCCTGAGTTAGGGAAAGAAAGTCTAAATGGTAATGTTTCGACCAATACAAAAGATAAAAATATTAATTTTTATCACATTCAATCTAAAAGTCTGCCCGACTTATGGTTTAGTGGGAACGCAGGCTTGCTTGCTTGTTCTAACTTGGGGAACTAACTTGCAGGAGAACTTGGATTCGAATACTCTAGTGGCATTCGTTGCAGTCTCTGCCCTCATGAAATAAGAAAGTTTAAGATGATTTAGACAATGTGTATAATCAATAGGTGACTTAGACAATGTGTATAATCAATAGGTGATTTTGACATGTGTACATCTCGCATCTACAGATTTCTGATGTGTTTTCTAAATTTTGTCTCATAAGGCACGAAAACAGTTGCTACTTAAAATTCTCCGGGAAGACCATAATCTTTCCTCTATTTCCGTCATTTTCATGTCATACATAAGTGGAATACGAGGCTCACAGATATATATATATATATATATATATATACATATATAAAAAAATTGTAATTGATGGGCCGATGTACAAATTACTCCTAAAATTTAGAATTTAATGTAAGAACAAAGCGCAAAATAGTAGTCTTAAACAAAAAGTGAAAAAGTAACAACAGAGCATATTCAGGCAATAAGTTACGCTTATGTTATGTTATCGTTCAAAACTGAAAAAAGAAAATTGATGAAATAAAAATTAAAAAGTATAGATTTCCAAACGAATTTATAAAAAAACACGTGAAGGAAATTGAAATAAACCAATAAGAATAGCTTGTGAAATAAATTAAAAAAAAAAAATAAACAAAAAATGTTGAAAATGGTCCAAGACATCGTTGACCCACTGTCTTCAAAACAATAATCCTTATATTTTATGGACAAAAATGTAAAAGGTGATATTCATTACATTTATTAATGTCTAAATCATTTTCAGATATTTTAATAATTTTATTTATTATTTCATATGATATGTAATAAGGAATTTAAAAAATAAGTATTTAACAGCGCATTTACACTTCCGTGAATACGTGCTTTCAAGTACAGTTCTAGGTACAAATATCACAAGATTGTGAGTTTATTACCATTCTTATTCTGATATAAATATAGAGAAGGCATATTTGGCATTTTCTTCGTCAAGAGACATTGAAGAAGATAAATTTATGCATGAGGGTGAAATATATATATATATATAAGAAGATAAATTTATGCATGAGAGTGAAATATATATATATATATATGAAACTTATACAATGAATATTTTTATAAAATATATATATAAAACAATGAATTTTGCAAAAGCTTAAAACAGATGAATTCAATTTCTTTAAAAAAATATATGAAGTGTGAAAAAAAAAACCAGCAACCGATATTCCAAATTAGATTATTGTATATCGTACATTAAAAACACATGATATTGAATATTATATTTAATGATTGTTATTAGGATGTTTATTTATTAAACTGTTATTTAATAAAACAGTTTGTTTAAATTGGGAATATGCATATGTTTCCTATAATAACAGAGAGTTATAAATTAAGGGGTGAAGTTTGTTTTACAAAAGGATAAAATAATCTATAATTTACAAAAGATAAATTATAACTTTATACTTTTGTTATATTTTTAACTACATTATGCAACTGCTGTAAGATTAAAAATTTATACCAGGTATAATTAAGCATGCCTGTTAATATTCTAATTTACAACAAATTATAGATATTTAAAATCAGAATTAATTAAGCATGAACAGTAAAACATTTATTTTTCTCTAGAAATTTAGTTTCATAAGATAAGTTTGCGTATTCTATTTTTGACACTCTCATCAAATTAAGAGATTTTCTATTTTCAAGATTAATTAAATAAAGGTTATCATATTAAACAATCAATAACTACGCCGAAAACAACCTTTTAGCTCGTGTGCAGTTTTCGTCACTCATCTTTTTTTATTTGTACTTTAAATGATTTAAGACATTAATTAATAAAGTATTTTTTAATACTATATTTAATTGACTCTTTAACACCAGTAAGATAATTAATCTACAGGGACTAAAAAACTTTAATAACTCTATAATAGGAGATGAATCTAATAACTCGAGTAAGATACATGTTTTTAATGAATATAAAAATACAGGAGATATTTTTAAATTCTATTCTTCCAGGAAATAAAAAAAAATTTGTAAATATAGTTTCTTAGTGCCGATTCTACAAAATACATTATTAATCTAACATTACAAATATACAAACGAAAATAGGATAATTTTCAGAAATTTATATCACGGTAAAATCTATTTATCTTAATAACACGAAAAAGAAAGTACATCCTTTAATTATCAAAACTTTAGTATCTGTAAAAGAAAAATCTTGTTACATCCCTGGCTTTCAGGTAACAACTCTGAAGCCATGTAATTTTTTTAAACATTTTTTACTTATACGTCAACTTTAGAGGAAGACAAATTCTGTCAAACACGCCCACCTTAATATTTGTTATAACAACTTTAGTGATTTATTGAATGTTATATGTTAGCATTATATGCAGTCGTTTTTCTAATGTCAGGCACTTTTAATTACCATCGAAATGGTAGAAGTGTAACAGATTCAGCGCTTCCCAGAGTACATAGCGCGAATCTGTTACACAATACCGACAATTTGCCAACACAATTTCGAACGAACACCCCCAGGGATAGTGTCTTGTTGGTTCATACACTCCTACTCGAACCCAACGAAGGACATTAAAGTCCGACCTATACTTTTTAAACGGTATCAAAATGTATTTAAATTTTACATTTTAATTTCAAAATCGGAAGACCCTTATCAGCAATTATCCAATAGCAATTATTAATGTTTTAGTATGTCATAATAAATTAAGTATGTGTTCTTTAAGTTCTACGATACTATGTTAATTTTTCATTTATTCAAATGAGGTGATTTAATTTTTATTTATCGGATATACAAGCATATTATTGTTTCAGACGCTCCGGTGTTCAATGCCACAGTCTTCGCGTTCAAGTCCCGGCGGTGCCATGGCTGTTTGTAAGTGATTGGGAATCCACTTTGAACCGTAAGTCTCGGCCTAAGATGACTGTAGAGCGTTGAGCGTAGGGTGGCAACCCTACCCGTAAAAAGAAAACATCGTCCTTTTCGGAATCTGCCAGTATTCAGATGGCCATGGTCGAACAAGAACTGTAGTGCCGGAGAGTTAGTTAGTTAGTTAGAGTTTGAGAACCACTATCATAACCGATTAAATATGACAGCTAACCTTCCAAAGGCAACTATAAGAAAATATATAAAGTAGAATGGAAAATTGATTCTTGGTTTCCTTACAATTAGCTGCTGTTATCTGCGAGGCTTGCAGCACTAGGTCATCTTCCACTGTATGTTCTAGAAGTTGATGTGATTCACTGAAATACATTCAGCTATCTATGAATTACGGAAGAGCTTATATTCCTCCTCTTGTTGCATAAGAGTGGTTTTGGACAGCTTATATTCACCCAATGGGTGGCCATCGTTATTTTTCTGATAAATGAAGTCGAGTACGTGTCAATCTCGAAGTTTCATTATACAATTTCTATTTATAGAAACTGCAGATACCTCTAAAGCACGATTTCAGCCACATAGCCAAAGATGTTAAACGACCTCAGTCCCCCCTATTTTGCAAATAATATTTTTTAACGTAACAGAATCTTTTTTAAGCTTACTGAGCCATTTTTATGAAAATTTACGTATTTTTGGTCGTGTATTCGCAATTTTTCTGATTATACATTAACTAGTGCATTTATTTTGAGACAGACAGATGCCCAAGTTAGTATCCATATCTATTAATTAAGTTGATTCTCGTAAAGCATAAAACAGTAAATCAATGTAAAATAAGTTCTTAAAATATACTCTTTTATATTTAAAAAAAAGGACTCTTACTTGAATGTGAGTGCTCCCGTTTTGTTCCTATCAAAAGTTCTGAAGACATGGCGCGCATAAAGAGTGGCATCTGAAAAACAAAAAAGAAAATATAAATGAACTATAAATATAACTGTAATATGAATTTAGTTTAGAGGAATAAATCAACAATGTTATTAAAAAAAATTTAAATACATTGATGTATTATTTTTTTTTTTCTATTGAATAAATTTAATTTTAATAAATTTGCAAAATATTAAAAGATGTAAACGTGCTTCCTGCTACATACTAGCAAGAGCGCTCCCCCTATGAAATACAGGAGAAATGGTCAGTTGGCATCGAGACTCTCACCCGAGAGGAAGTACAACGCAACCTGCCTCCCGCTGAAAAACGTTTAGTTTATAGTCGCTCCTCCCGAAAGGAAATATATTTAATGCATTAGTTGGTCTATAGACTCTCACCCGGGAAATGTATATTTCATGCATCCTGGCATACCTGAGTATCGGGTCTTGAAGAAGTGGAATCCTTCCACGAATCTTTAATTAAATGTGTTAGTATTGTATGTGTGTGGTGTTTGTGCGCTTGTAAATAAAGCTGTGAATCCTCAAACTTGTGTCTCAACTCAACCCCACCTAGTTACAATCTGACTGCCCAACCTGCACACTACAAAGTCAATTTGCTATCAGATTGTTATTTTGAGATTTGTTCTTAAAATTGTGTATTTCATTTTTGTAACGCCACTCTTGTAGAGGCTTAACTACATGATTTGTAATTATGGTACACAGATGGAGACTGTGTGCCGAATTTATAGCCGAATGGCTCATTAATAAAAGCGAACAGAAGCACTTGTACCCCAGCTTACCATTCACTCGATGAGTGGGTATCCACGTGCAGTATTAGTCTTTAGAAATGGTTGTCACATTATAATATAATATTTGCAATTATTAAAAAAGAAAAAGAATTTCAAAGTAGAATAATAGGGGAATCATTGTTAAAATAATTATTATTCTTTCAAAAAAATCAATGGAAGTTTTATCATATGAAAGCTTATAAAAATATAAGCTATATATATAATAAACCCCATACAAAATCAAACGAAACATTCTGGAACATTACTTTGAATTTTAAAACACACTTTTCTAAAATACTTTTTCCGCAAAATTCTTTTTAAAATGTATTTTTATATATCAGTCGTCTAAAATTAAGCGTGTTTTTAATGCTTTTTTGCTGTTATATTTTTAAGAGGACTTTTATTTTTTTTAAGAATATGAATCGCAATTTTTCTCAAAGCAAAGTGAAATATATACAAAAGTGGAAGTTAACAAAAATAAAATTCTAGATATTCAAATACAGACGCCTATCTTCTCAAATTTAATTTTATTGATTAAATTATATAAGAAAAAATAAAAAAATAACAGAATATACACGAAGTGTTTATACTTAAAATTCACCTGTCAGCGATAAAGAAACATTCGTCAGAATTTCCCTCCTTTTTTCAAAAATATCCTAACATATATTAGAAAGGATATATATACAATGGATCTAATCATACATTGTTTCACACAGAAATTCATATATATGTTAATTTTCATAATAATTGTGGGCTCATATATGATGCAGGCAATCTACATTTCAGAAACCAACTCATAGTCATTTCTTCTCGGAAGAGTTGGAACATGTCTTTTATAATAACGCACATAATGGGCGAAATCATTTTACCAAATTTACGGTGATTACACACTAGAAGCCTTAGGGGAATTTAGGGAGTTATTGAGTTTCGTAATTACAACCAGTAGTGTGAGGAAAATGATAATGAAATTCAATAGTAAGGAGATCGATCACAGTTCAGACTGGAATTAGGCACGTTGACATGCTGCACTGGATGACGTAGTCGTAAAGGTTGTAATACCCTCTCTCCTACTTCCACTTAAGCCTCAGGATTGTGAAAGCTTTGAATGAATCTGCTTTCACTGTCTGTAAGATTCTTCTGAAAATTCTGAGAGACTATCCCTATAAAGCTCAGCAGCTATTAATTACAAATGCAGTTGTTAAGAAACATTTACACTACAATTCCTACTGGAAACTCAACATTGAAAGGATATGAAGCATTCTATGGGTAGATGAGATGCATTTACAAAGAGTTACAGGATTCGACCTGCAGAAATTTCTCATTTGTCTCTGCAAATTTCACTGAATTCTCCTCACGCAAGAACAAGGTGCAGTGCTGTTTTACACCATTCATGGATCATCTTGCTTCGAATGTGGCACACGGCAGTACGCAGCCCTAGGCATCTTAATTCGGAAAATTCCTCCATCTGGTTCTGCAAGCAGGCAAGTGTTTTGCACCAACAGTGCTCATGCAGAAAGAGATATACCCAGATGGTTCCTTAAAAGGGGCCTGATGGAGAGTGAATAGCGCTCTGGCTCTCGATGGCACAGGTTTCGGGTTCGAGCCCCGGCGATGGCAAGGATGTTTGTAGGGTTCGGAATTCGTTGGTTCCCTGTCTAATATGACTATTGGGCGTAGGACTGATAACCTTACCCTGTAAAAAAAAATATCTCCTGTTTCGAAATCTGCCAGTCGGCAAACTGCCTTATGGGACTGTTGAACCACTGATGATGATGATGGCTCGATAAAAAAAATGTGAGCAACAACTATTTTTTGAGGGAAGAATTATCAGCCACCGTTTCTGTATTAGCTGGTCTGTTCGATCCCCAGAATTGAATGAATGCGATTTCTAGTTCTGCAGCTATGTAACAGAACTGAGCTACCATTCATCTTTTATTTCTCTTTCAAATCTTACCATGCATAGCATTTCAGAACCAGCCGCAATTAGCACTTTAATGTTGTATAATCATCTTACATTTTTTATGCAGTAGTTTAATGCTATTTTTAAAAAAACAACTTGAACTACTAATTAATTAATAGTGACTTTTATTAAAATTATTCTTATTTTTATAGCTAAAGTTCTTCTCTATTATCTATCGTCTTATTAAAATATCCTAAATATATCATTATTATATTTAAATTATAAACTTATGCTTGTGAAAAATGACATCTTAAACTTCTAAATAATTCCAGCCTTTTTTAATTTTTTTGTTGTTTAAATTGTTAAATATATTTTTTTGCTGAGTAAAATGTTCTTCTACAAAAATACGCCAAAACTGCACTTGACAATGTGAATGACTAAACATATCGCCAATTTAATGACTTTGACGACTGACTACTCATCTGGAAAATTTTCTAGAAAAGGTTAATCGCTCAGCACGGGACAACTGTTATATCAAAGAGATATTCTAAGTCTCAAATTGATTGGATCAAGCTAATATTGAAAATGCGTAATTTGAAAATGCGTGATTTGTTAAGTTGATGGCTCGATTTCTATGTCTAATTTCCGCTTAAAAATGTAAACATTGAATTTTCCTACAGTTAAGAAGTTTAGAGATTATTTGGCTGCTCAAATTAATCACTTTATTAAATAAAAATTAGGGAATCTATTTATGAAGAAGTAATTAATCTTAAGAGCCATTTCTTTCCCCTTTAATCAAATGTTCCTCCTCTATCTAAAGAATCGATCTTGAATCTAATCTAAAGAAAGATTATCTTGAATCTAATCTAAAGAATCGATCTTGAATCTAATCTAAAGAATCGATCTTGAATCTAATCTAAAGAATCGATCTTGAATCTAATCTAAAGAATCGATCTTGAATCTAATCTAAAGAATCGATCTTGAATCTAATCTAAAGAATCGATCTTGAATCTAATCTAAAGAATCGATCTTGAAACTAATCTAAAGAATCGATCTTGAATCTAATCTAAAGAATCGATCTTGAATCTAATCTAAAGACTCGATCTTGAATCTAATCTAAAACTCGATCTTGAATCTAATCTAAAGACTCGAACTTGAATCTAATCTAAAGACTCGATCTTGAATCTAATCTAAAGAATCGATCTTGAATCTAATCTAAAGACTCGAACTTGAATCTAATCTAAAGAATCGATCTTGAATCTAATCTAAAGAATCGATCTTGAATCTAATCTAAAGAATCGATCTTGAATTTAATCTAAAGAATCGATCTTGAATCTAATCTAAAAGAATCGATCTTGAATCTAATCTAAAGAATCGATCTTGAATCTAATCTAAAGAATCGATCTTGAATCTAATCTAAAGAATCGATCTCGGTCATCAAAATAAATTAATGTAACCGAATACTTTGTAGTTCAAGGAAGGACCTGCAAATGATTAGCACTGCTATTGTATAACTATTTGTATTAGTAACGTTTTATAAGCAATATAAAAAGGAAGAACACAGCTGTGTTGCTTTTTTCTATTTACTTGTTTTTCTGCTATTTCATTTATTTAAAAGAAAATATTTTCAATATATTTAAATCAGAAGAAAACAATTTTGAATGCATCATTGTCTTTTCATAAAATAAAATAATATTACATATTATTTATTTACTCATTCTCAAAAATTAATGTTTATAAATTTTGAATAATATTTTATTTTTTTATATTCAAAAAATATATGTATTTTGTATACTTACATACATATATATAGACAATAATCCAAAATTTTCTGTTCCAGTAACTGTCCAGTTCCATTATTTATTTATTTTTACATTTTTTGTTTAATTACCAATAAAGAAAGTTATTATAAATAAAATAGATTGAAAAAAATTACATTAATGTTAAAACATAACTGAATTTCTATAATGACATTTATGCAGAAAATGCTTTAAAGTAATTCACTTTATTATGTTACTCAATAAATATATTATATAAGTATGTTTATATATAAAGCCTTTTTCTTCTTTAAATGTAGAAAACAGATTTTACCACAAAATATTTACTACACAACAAATACATCAGATGTAAAAAATAATATATATTATTCACATGTAAAAATATAATGAAATATATTCATACGTAAAATAAAAGAAAACCTTTTGGTTCTTTTATCAGCTCATAAAGATCACAAATTAAATGTAAAATTAAAATAAAATTACTTACTTCCACATGGATAAAAGCGAAACAATATGCGTCGGAACGTATCTTCTTCTAGATATCCTTTTGGGCAGTCCTGAAGTAAAAAAAAAAATATTGTATTGAAATAATTTCAATAGGAATACAAGCATGAATTTTTGAAGTACAGTAAATTCTAGTTATAACAGACTTAGATTCTATGGACTTCAGATTTAAATGTCTAAGTTTCGGTGTTTTATTTTGGCTTAACAATGACTATGATAAGCCACAATAACACATTCTAAGCGTAGAAGATAAAGCAGGACATTCTTTGCACTGGAAATAACACGTGATGTCTTCTTAGAAAACTGACTTCAACTTTCCCATTTGCGAGTAATGACAAATTATATGGACGAAATGTTTTCCTACGAGATATCATCTCCATATTTGATATTGTTAACTTGTTATGTTTGCAGTTCAGTTTAACAAACGCTAGTATAGTAACAACAAACACTAGTATAGCAAAAAAAATTATTGTGTCACATTGTTACTATACTAGGTTTGTTTGTTACTATTTAAGTAGATTTCTTCGAATGATGATTTATGTGTCTTGATTGCAAAAGTTTATGAATTCACCAAATAGAAATTTCATTCTTGGTTTTTTAGTTAAGTTTTCGTTAGAAAACGAAGCACAAGGATATACTTATACACATAATATAAAGCAAAGCTATCAAAATGGAAGGAAAAAGTAAAAACCTAAAGGAAGAAATCTGAGAATAACTTACATTTTATTCTGATATATCCTTTATTTGAGGCGAAAATTATTTCTTTATTGCCTCATTAAAGCCTATCCTTGCATAGACATATTAAATGAATGAAGAAAACAAGAACATCACTAAACCACAAAAATAAAATGAATTCGTTCTAGCGGTCTTTTTTTCTTCTGTGAACTAACGTTCTAAGATTAAAAAGTAACATTTTTCCTCGCGAATTCAAATAACGGTTGCCACGAAACCTTAACTATGTCAACAGCATTAAAAAAGAAACACCATAAAACTGCAGAAAAATTCAATGCGTTCGAGAGGCATTTTCGCCGTGAAATAGCGTTCTGAAAATAAAAGTAACATTTTTCGTGCGAATTCAAATAACAGTTGTCACAAAATCTTAACAATAGTTAAGATTTCAACAGCATTAAAAAGAAAATAATTGTTTGATAATCGAAAATAAGTTAGTAATAAAGTAAAAAATCGTTTTTGCTGTTTGTTTCGTATTTTCATGAGTGGCAACAGCATAAAAGTTTATATTCTATATCAGTGGCAGACATACGTTATAAGAACAGTCTCATAATCAATGATTTATTGAATAATTATTTTAAACAAGATATATTTCTGTTCTTATTTACTATAAATACAAATTCTACAAACAACTACCAAAATAGCAATAAAATATTCATTATATTGTTCGGAAAAAGAAGTTAGGAATTCCTCAAATGACAGCATTGTAACCTTAAAGAAATTGGCGAAATATTCCTGGTTGCAAGATTGGCGACTTTCTCGGTGGTACAGCATTCTAGATTTCAATCATTATTTTTTCAATATACTATATATTACTGATCCTGAAGCATGTCATAAAAGTCATGTTGTGACGTCATTAGTGTGATTCTCTCTACTAGAACTTTCTTTTCGCGTTGTAGTAGTTCAGTTGCGTTGTTTGTTTGCGATCTGTTTTAAGCAGCATTGTTTGAATCTGAATGATATAAATATTTTGTACTTTTAATTGCACAATAATATTACTTTAATATTATATCAATACTTGAGTTTGCAATTGTAGTGTTAAAAATAATCTCTTGATGAAAAATTTAAGCCACGCGTATTGTTTACATGTGGATTACTTCAAAATTAACTGAAGAGTGGCTCTTTATACAGCAGCAAGATTCTGTTTTCATTTGCAAGATAAATATTTGTAATGGTCAAGCTCTACGGTTGCACATTTCATTTAAACTACACAGGAATTTGATTGTGATTACTTGGCATGGCGAAATAACTTTGGAACTATGAAGAAAATAATATCTGCATCGAAGACAAATTGAACAGCATTATAAACCATCTTGATGATTTTAGAAAACGGACAAATAGAAACGAGGAAGGTAAGAACTATTTTATTATTGATATTGCAATTTTACCTCATTCTGCTTTTCTTAAAAGAATTATTTAACACTTTGAATAATAATCTTGTCAAAAACAATCATATCATAGTCAAAGAAAAAAACTTCAATTACTTTAAGAAAATGAAAAAAACAAAGTTTACCTTTACTTGAGGAAATATTCATCAATCCAAGTAGTTCATATAAATCTGATCTGTCTGAAAAGTCTGTTTGTGAAGCTACCACTATTCAAACTTTTATGATAACATCAATGCTTTCTTAACATTACGTTATATAACTTCAATTATGCCAGTGAAAAACCAAATTACTGATGCATTCAAATACCCAAAAAGTTTTAAACCCATTAAAAGAATTATTACACTGTTTTGCATTTGATCTCAGATAACAATAGAATAAATAGAAATATGTTAAATAAAATATATTAAAAATTCTGTTCAGCCAGAAAAAATATTCTTTTTGTTAGTACGCTTTAAAAACCCATTAAAAATAATTGGATAAAACAAACAACAGAAGATCAAATATTTTATTTACCCAATCCAAATGATTTTTAAAAGTTTTTTTGGCAAGTATGCAGTCTTAGTTTATGAATCTAACAAGTATTAAGTACGAAATTTGTGCCTAAATTATCACAAAAAAAAAGTTCTTTAACCATATTCATTTAAGAAAGAAAAATGCTTTAATTTGCTAAATGCTATTTGCTTTAAATCTCTTTCATGAAAAAAAAATAACTGCTTTAAAGAATTAACTAAATGTAAAAAAAATTTATATTACAGCAGCATTTATTGATTTTAAATTGTATTTTTGAAAACATCAAATGTAAAGTGTGTTTTCTTAAGAAAATTTCAAACAGATCCATTAGAGGCTCGATTTGGACAATATCGATGCATGTGGGGGGATTGCAATTTGTTCTTGTTAGCAAGTGTTTTGAATTCGAAGGTAAAATAAAAAATAGTTAGTTGAATACAAATGTATTAAGAAAAAAAGAGGAATTGAAATAAAAAAATCTTTTTAAATCTGTTATTATTTTCTGGACAATCTAATACTTGGATATTTTATATTTTGTGTGATGATGCCGAAGTAAATGTAAGGAAGTAGTTTTTAATTTGCATAGGAGGATTTGCAGAAAGACAAGTTTGCAAGAAAAATAATTGCAAGTTATGTTGAAAGTTATTAATTTCAAATAAGAATCTTGAATGTGAAACAGATAATTGTGAAATTAAAAATATAAAAGAGTTAATTTAAAATAGCCCACAAAATTTGTTATTGTCATCATTGTTCAGGTTTATTTTATATAATATTTTTATATTTTTTAACCATAAATATGAAAGTATAGTTTAGAGTGTTATAAATCAAAAATCTTTATTAGAATTAGCATTTTAAAAGTTGGATTTCATATCTTTGATTCCAGAAACTCAATGTATTTAGGCAGAAATTTTAATTATGTACAATGTATAATAATTGGAAAGACAAGATTTGCAGTTGCGGAAGTACTTTACACAATTGTGTGTCATAGAGGTGTGTCTTCAATAGTAGTCCAATAAATCTTTAACCTTTTTTTTTCCTGTATCACAGTGGTACGAACAACTGTTTGTTAGATCATTGTCCCCGGCATTTATATACATGTTAAGACCCATCTCATGCAGACCACTTTGATTAGCCTTGCAACATCTTCATTTGAAACATGCGTAGTTTATTGGTCGGATACATTCAACTTCTGAAAAAATTGCGATCTAATGAATATCCTTCAGAATTCTAAACATATTATGTAATGTAATATTATAAATTCCCGAATTAGAAAACCATATACATCGCCTGTCTATACGTATTAAGATGAAGAGTGATATGAGAATGATAAATGAATAAGTTGGAAAAACCTTTCGATTTTCTCTTGAGAAGAGTATAACTCCCTCACCCCTGGAACATTCAGGATAAAGATGATTCTGCTGCCTATTTGTCGTTCTAGTGGTAAATGGCATCACATCAAGGTGTTTAAAAGCAGCTACAATGATACATATTTCTTCCGAAACAGGGCTTCCTTCTTTCTTCCAACTTTTTTTTTATAAATTTAAACAATAATAATATAAAAACCAAATAATAAAAAGACTTCATTTTCAGTTTGTGAATGATAAAATTAAAAAGATAATTAAATTGATAGAGTTCGAGTAAATGTATTTTATGAAATACTTTCTAATATAAATACATTTGAATTTATAAAAAAAAAAACTAATAAATAATTAAATTATTCTGTTACTGATTTATGCAAATAAGTTTAAAGACTTATTATCCATTTAAAATGGGCTTCTGTTTGAGAATTTAAAATTTGCAAATTTTTATTAATGCCAGTGTGTTAAATAAATTAGCGATAATCAAGTAGACAGTAAAACTACATGCAGAGTTTCTCAGGAACATATTTAGCACATTTTGATTAACAGTTTTAATATTAAATTTTCATTATGAGTTTCACTTTAATTAAATAAACTATTTTAATTTTAAAGTTTTAATTTAGAAAAGAAGATAAAAATAATAGTGCATCAGGAGCAGCTATTTATAGTATTTCTTATTCCAATTTAATTATTTTATGTATTATATATGGAGGTTTGTTACAGATGGGATATTAATATTCATTAACATTTATTTATATTTAGATCTTACCATTTGCTTTATTGCGTTTTTAAGTTGTTTTGAATTCAATTTCTTTTTAGATCAATTTGTTTAGGGATTAAACAATAAAAGTGTTTGTTTTGCTCATCTTTGTTCATAAGGGTATTTTTATCTTCCCTGAATCCTTTTAAATAAAGTTCATTCATTATTTAGGTAATTATTATAAAATTATCATTATCTCGTAATCAGCTTAATTAAAGGATTAAACCATAAAATTGTTTGGTTTTCTCTCCATGGTTCTTAAGAATATTTTTCTCTTTACTGAATCATTTTAAATAATATTCATTCATAATTTAGATAATTGTTGTAAAATAAGCATTTATCTCTCAATCAGCTCGAATGATTAAAACTATGCATCATAAATTTTTGATGCTAAAAATGCTGCATTCAAATGAGAAATTTTTAAACTGATGTTTGTAAAGTTCAGCATCTTGCCTCGTGAGTCGAACTACCGAGGGGGAGTTTTCGGGTTTTCTCCCATACGATATGCAAATGTGGGGTAGCTCTCCCGGAAAGCACAACCCTCCTTCTTCAACGTCATGGAGCCAAGCCATACTTTTACCTACTGGTCACAGTAGAAGTTGTCCCTTTCCTTCCATCATTACTCATGTCCAGCGCTGCTGGGCACCGAAGATGAGTCACTACAACAACGGATAAACTATTTTATCATTTATAAATTATTAGTAGAGGCTACCCGGCTAAGGTAAGCTCTGTAACATATTTATTAGATTAAAATATGAAGAAAATTTTGAAATTAGAAGGAAAATTTCTAAGAGTAAGACGTTTAAAATATTATGCATTTTCTTTGAAGTCAATTTTTATGTTGCAACAACTAGAGATTGATATCTGCAAACATTTCTCTGATGCACATAATATATGCTTTTCTCATGTGGAATTACGGTTTCATTAATTAGTAAAAATATAGATTTTGTTGTTATTGTTTTTTATTTTCTGTTGATCAAATAAACTATTTAAATACTAAAAAAACCAGTCAAATACTTAAATAACTGTTATATCAATAAAATGCAAGCACATTCAATTTAAATTTTTCATTAATTTTTAATGCCTTTCGTTATTTTATCTACTTTTTTTGTTACTATAAACGATATTTTATTTCATTTATATTTGATAAGCGATTTTTTTGGCTTTTCCATAATATTCAACGAATTTATACTGCTCTTATTTTCAAAAATCTGTAGGTTGTCCTTGTAACACAAAAATTACTTATAAAGAATTTTCAATGATACCATCAGTCATATTGATCTACTGTATAAAATTTTAATTTTTTCCGATTTTTAAGTAAAGTTTTAGGGTCGCTACCATTGCTTAAATTTTTTCAATTTCGGGAAAAATTGGAAATGAAAATTTAAACTAACTTTCTTTATAAAAGATGCCATTAAATCCAAAAGTCTTTTGATTTTGTACACATTGGACGGAGCTTTATAGCTAAAAAGAAGAATTATAGTCTGCTATGTATATATTCTTTTAAAGCATTCGAGTCCACATATTTGCTCTTAAATTTCTGTACTAACAATAACAACTATTGCTTTTGTACTTCATCATTTGTATGAAGTTTGTTGTACTCTTCAAACATTGACACTCTAAGTTCTCCTACATCATTTATAACTCTTAACGTAGATCGTTTTATTTTTGTAGAATTCGTGTTTTTTCCTTTCTATTATATATTTTTGCACAAAATCTGATGGTATATTTAAGATTTAAAAATACGCATTTGTGTTAAGTGATATAAAATGATGCAGTCGCTTTTTAAGAACTACATGGATCAATTTGGGTTCAATGCCATTTTCTTCCTTTCTAAAAGTATCAATTTTTAAATACCTTTAATTTTTAGAAGCATAGTTATCATAAATTTTTTTTAAAAAAGCATGATTTCGTGGACATGATGACGACAAGCCATCCAAAATATTTCTACATTCAGGTTTTTCTCAATTTTTTCTCTCAGGTTTTTTCAAGGGGACACATGCTCCCCTTTCTAACAGTAAAGGGCTAAAGAGAACAAAGAAAAACACAATAACCAATAACCCACAAAAATGTAAATAATTACTACAATTGTTATCTGAGCTAAAATATTTTATTTTATCAGTAATTCCCTAAGTTTCTAATGTTCCGCAAATGCAGTAGTCATTGCTTCTCTTGTTCTTGATGGAAGTTTTGTTATTGAAAGGATTGTTCAGTGCTTTTTTCTAAAACGGTAGTAGTAGATCAACCATTTCAATACCAGCAATGCTTTCTAAAATTTTTGCTTTTGTGTGCCAGTGAACAGTCGAATAAAAATCAGCTGAGAACTTGTTTTCTAAATCCCAAGTTCTGTTTTCTATGCTGTTCATTGTCTGCTGGCGCCGAATGGAGGATTTGTAACCATTGCATTCAGATGGATTATATCCTATACTTTTAAATGTTGTTGTCTGACAATAAATTTTTCTATCGCTTTATTTTGCTGCATCGCGACTTGAATCAAGTTTATTGTCTGGAATATTCTCTTTCTTTTTGTAGTTTGGGGTGGCTCACTAGATGGACTTTCCTCTTCTTCGTTCGAAAAACATCCGGTACTTCAAATAAGCTATTTTTATTTCATTTATTTGGTATCAATCTGAAGGAATTGTATTTGGTAAAATAGCAATCTTTTATTTTCTTCTTTAGGTTCTTATCCTTTTATCAAAACGACCCCTTTCTTTAAAATGTTTTATTTACGTTTCCAATTTTTACCAGGTAATCCCTTTTGAATTTGAGGAAGTAAAAATTCTTTATCTTTCTTGTATTTTGATTAGATTAAGAGTATTATCCTCAGCAATATCAAACGGATTTTATAGAGTCATTCTACATTCCTCTTCTTTTATTTAAAGACATCTGAGTATTTGTTTTTTTTTTTTTCTCTTTTCAGCCTCTGTCATTCTTTAAAAATGTTTTTCCATTTTGTATACAAACGTGTATTTTTAATGTGATAATTTTACTCTTTTTTTTTTTTTTTTCAAACAAGAACACCATTGGTAGTGTAATGAGCGGAAACACGAATATTTAGGATAATATAATTTGTGTAAATGAAGGAAAAGATGAGACGTTCTTTTTTAAGCAGAATTTTTATTTGGGACAATGGCATAGACATTTGAACAGCAAGCGAAATAACTGTAGATTTTTTTAAAGAACGGTTTATTACTTGAAGCCATTAATAAAAAGTTAAAAACTAAAATATTAGTCAATTGATATTACTATTTTCTTATTATAATACTTAATTAGACACTATAGCATAAGTGACAAAACACACGGCAAAAAAAAAATAATAATAAGACAAGCATACTACATTCTTCTTCATTGGCGTAACAGGCCCATGGTGAACAAAGGCTGTGTGCTTATAGGCAGATTCCGAAACAGGAGATGCTTCCTTTTTACGGGAAAGGGTTGTCAGCCCTGTGATCAACAGTCGTATTAGATGATACATAGCAGTAATACATAGTGATACAACATAGATTAGTAGGTATTACGGACCTACGGTTTAAAGTGGATTCCGAACCACAACAAAGATCCACGGCACCGCATGGACTCGAATCCACAGCCTGCGACACCAAGTGCCATAGAGCTAGTCACTTAGCCATCAGGCCCCAGTATGTAGCTACCTACCAGTTAGAAAAGTGAGCCTCATGTATATCCGAACAGCCAACCGACTGTTGTTGAGGAAAAGGCAGTAGCACCCAGGGGCATAGCTCGCTGACATCAACACGTCAAATGTGAAAAACCCTGAAAACTCCCACCAGGCGACCTGATTGTTGAGACGAGACGGTTTACACACATTGTCACGATCGCCATCAAATCTGCCTGTTTCTAAAAGCTGTGACTATAAAATTGCCACCAATATGATACATCCAGTGAGTTTAAATCAAGCACGTAACGTAACGTGAGTTTCTAAACATAACTCGTCTGTCACATGACAGCTGACTGTAAGTTGAACTTGCTGTGGAGAGGAAACAAAACAAATGGAAATGTACTGTTCTACATTCAGTGGTTGTTATTGGCCATTTTCATTTACCTGTATAATGTGACTTTTATTTAAATTTTGGTAAGTTTATTGAGTTTTCAAAACAAAACTTTAGAAGTGACAAGGCATTTTTAAAATCCGAATTAATTATGGAAGTATTTTGTTAAAAAGTTTTTTTTTTTAACAAAGTGAAAGAGTTACCCATCTAAATTTCAGAAGTTGATTTTTAAGGACCACCCTATAGTCCATTCTTGAAATAGATTTTCTGTACTTTAAAATTAAACTTATATTTTTAAAGTGCTTATTTAAGTTCCCCACACACCTCATATCCTCAGCTATTTCTTCGAAAACGTTTTACGCGTGTAAATTCTTCTATTATATCCTTAAACCTCATCTACCCGAATTGGAATTTCATGAAGAATGCAAATTTCAATGAAGAAAGGGAGGAAGAAAAAAGAGAATTTAAGGACTGTCTTGACAGATAGATCACCAGAAACCACCTTAAGGCTTTTGACTTTCGTAACAAAAAGCGTGCTCTCAACTGACTTATCCTAGCATTTCTGGTGGCGCAAATTTTACGAGATAAATAAGCTCACAAACACATGGGCTTCTGTTTCT
Organism: Caerostris extrusa; assembly: GCA_021605095.1. NCBI lineage: Eukaryota > Metazoa > Arthropoda > Arachnida > Araneae > Araneidae > Caerostris > Caerostris extrusa. Next base: position 64,045 of record BPLR01006512.1, read on the forward strand.
TCATTCCTCTTTTCTGTCACTAAAAGTCGTCGTCATGACAACGGAATTTCGAAATCAGACAATGTTGCCCAGCAACCGATCTCTTACGCCATTGGTTCACTCGAAGAACGTGAACAATTCAAGAAAAGGTTAACAAAAAGTGCGCACAAAAGAAAAAATTTATTGTATATTTTTACTTTTCATTGCTATTCGACTGAATTTTATTTAATTCAACACGCAGCAGAAAGAAGAAATGCATCCACACACACCATGAATTCATTTTGCAATAAATTAAAACACCAAGGCACTTGAACAGAAATAAATTTTTAATAAATGCAAGCATTTCAGATATTTTTTAATCGCTTTTATTATACATATATTAATTTTTATTTTTATTTACATCGAGGATCTCGTATTTCAGATGTGAATGTTCCAAATTGTCCAATGATGGAACATTGACGGAATATTGAAATGTGATGCATTGCAGAACTTTTAGGGGTTGCAGAGCCATTTTTTGAATTTTTTTCTTCTTACGGGACAAAACCTACAAAATTCCCACCAGGAATCCCGATTGGTGAAGTTTACACACGTCAGAATCACCAAGTTTCTTAATTTCTGAAAGCAGCGATTACTAAGCATGTCACCTGAGCAGTCATAGGATCTAGACACTTATAAAGAACAATATCGTGGAATAATTAATGGCATTGTTGATAGCCCATGGTGTAGTCACGATTGAATCCCAACATGAGCTGATAAGCGCCCATCTTTTACACGAAATATAACAAAAGTTTTGCAAAAGTAACAAATGTACAAGATGCAATTTCCTTATGAGAAACTGAGAATTGTTATATATTCTTCCCCTATCGTGCAAATTGTAAGAAGTATACTTATTTGCTTAGTATGCAAGTGTTGAAATGCTAATCATTTGCCCATAAGCGTATTATATTGTCTTTGGTATTAATTTTTCATTTGTTGCTTGCCATTTTGTTAGTAAAAATTTTAAAGGTTATCAGTGTGCATGCAAATAGTTCGAGGAATAGAACAACGAAAAAAAAACGTATCTTTTAGTATTTTCCGTAATAAGTGATATAAATTTCGTGTCAGTAAACAAAGGTTTTTTGAGAGTAATGATTGCGTTGACTAAGTGGCGAATTTAAAAGTTTAAGAGGGAACAAATTTTTCCAAAAATAATTTAGGAAATTTCTAAGATATATATGTATATATATGCATTTTGTGATAATTATTCTTTCTTAAAAATTGCTATGTAAGAAGAAGCATTACAAACCATGAACAGAAATTAATTAATTTTTTCTAAACAACTCGCTAACCAACATCAGCTCCATCATTTCCATTTATTTAACATCGGCTCCATCATTTCCATTTATTTAACATCGGCTCCATCATTTCCATTTATTTAACATCGGCTCCATCATTTCCATTTATTTAACGTCGGCTCCATCATTTCCATTTATTTAACGTCGGCTCCATCATTTCCATTTATTTAACGTCGGCTCCATCATTTCCATTTATTTAACGTCGGCTCCATCATTTCCATTTATTTAACGTCGGCTCCATCATTTCCATTTATTTAACGTCGGCTCCATCATTTCCATTTATTTAACGTCAGCTCCATCATTTCCATTTATTTAACGTCGGCTCCATCATTTCCATTTATTTAACGTCGGCTCCATCATTTCCATTTATTTAACGTCGGCTCCATCATTTCCATTTATTTAACGTCGGCTGCATCATTTCCATTTATTTAATATCAGCTCCATTATCAATTAAAATGCATTAAAGCAAAATTGAAATGGATTGTGAGTTTTTACTGTACAGTTAGACAGTGAGTTTTTGCTGTACAGTTAGACAGTGAGTTTTGCTGTATAGTTAGACAGTGAGTTTTTGCTGTACAGTTAGACTGTGAGTTTTTGCTGTATAGTTAAATGCATCGTGATATAGTTGATAATCTGTAGCATTAGTTTGATGTAATCTGTAGCATTTGTGCTAGAATTAGTTCAATAGTGCTTTAGTTGAATTTCCTGTAACTTGATGCTATTTGTTGTTCGAAAATTAAATATGCTCTAAACGCATAAAGAATATCAATGTTTATGCTTGTACGGAAAACACACACACTAATTTTTTTGAAAATAAAGTCTCAGAAAAATGAATCTGTCAAGTCTAAAATTATTTGTTGAAATAATGAGATAGCAGCAAAGAAAAACGAATTTGACGATAAAAAAAAAAGTGAAAGCGAGGATAGAGCCACGAATCAAAATATGTTTTCTAAGAAAAGAATACTTTAAAAGGAACTAATTTTTAAATCAAAGAGAATCGCATTTCTGTACACAAAATTCTCTCTATAAGGAACTCCATTTAAAGCAGTTGCAGAAACAAAATTTCATCAGGAATGTTGTTTGAAGAAGCTGGTGAAATATTTAATGGAAACGTTAAAGAACATTACTGAAGGTTTTTAAAATGTTTTACCTATAAGAAAGCCAATGAGAAAAAGAAAACCAGAGATATAAATGAAAATAAAATATTTGAAGAAAACTTATTTATGTATACTGAACTAAAACAGTTAATTGAAACATTATCCATTGACAGATTGCTCTAAAACTGAAGTTGCGCATTTTGTGGTTTCAAATATGACAAATTAATTTGTGAATGGAAAGAAAATTTTCCAAAACCAATTCTATATTACAAGTTGAATTTCTTGATATAAATAGATCTTTAGAGTAAACGGAAACCAAATATTGTAGTATACATTTTGACAGACAAGCATTCTAACAGCCATTCTAATCTATTTCTCTTTCATCTTAAAACCTCTCACTTAATGGTCATAGAAATTCAACAAAAGTTCTTAAACAATGATTCCATCCAATTGCTTTGGATAAAGACACATGTAGACTATCATGGAAATGGGTATGAAGACAGCCTTACCAAAGTAAACGTCGTAGACAGTTACATAAATTATCTTCAGTATCCAACTTGATGTCTCACTAATAACCTAAATAATGATCTATTAGAGGATTGGAGTCATAATAACACAAGGCAAAACAATTCCGAAATCACACTTAAAGTCTCAAAAGAAAAATCATAAAATTCTTTCTGGAGAAGAATTTATATTTGCAAGTAATGGCAGTCCATTCCTAACAAACCTCAAAGATTCAACGTTTCAGAAGATGGCTTATGCTCCTATGGGGAAACTGGAGAGCCATTCCACTGTGAAACTAATTGCCCTCTTACAGAATCATGACATCTTAAAATCATCATCCAACATTTTTTTTTGAGTGAGATATAATATACAACTCTTGGACCAGATGAAAAATCATCAATTCAATAAATTTTATAGACAAAAATTAACAATCAATCCCCCCAAGAACCATTACCTCTGAAATATTTATCGAATTCTTTTGCTCCCATTCTTTGACTTCAAACAATGGAATTTTTATTTTATACTCCACAGACTGAAAGTAGTCATAATATTTGTATGACATGTCATTACATTTTACTGCCATATTTTTCATATTGTTTATTTTTTATTTCCATTAGTTGTTCTCTCTGTAGTGTATACTTCTCACTTCATTCAAATTTATGTTAGTTAATTAGTACCATACATTTTTTTTTCTGTGTTATAATTCATTGTAATCCGGTAATTCTATAACTGAATGGTTTTATTTTATTATTATTCTTCACCTTCACCTTTTAACTGGGCTACATAATTACCTTACATAATAAGGGAGATGCGAAGTAAAGTCAAGTAAAGATGGCTTATTTTATATTATTTACTCTCTTAATTTACAAAATTAATTAGCTATGTACTTAATTTATAAAAAAAATACTTACATTATAGATTTTAAATATTTGCTTACAGTTAACAATGGTGTAATTTATAAAATTAATTTATCTGCAAACAATGATTTTTATTATAAATTTTTTTTTTTCACTAATTTAAATAAAAAACATTGAAACCCAAATTAATGATTTTTCAAAAATGAACTTTTAGAAGTGCAATTTTTTTGTTTTTAATACTACTTTTCATACTGTGATTATAAAACGAAGAAATATCATATCTCTGTATATCTTTTGATATTACGTAATTTTAAACAATACATAAGTATAGTTATATATAATGTAAATTGTAACTTTTTATATTGCCGACTCTTAACTGGTATATAAAAAACAAGATATTGTAAGATATTGTTTAATTTCCGATTTAAAGTAATTTTGAAAGATGGACATTGCCAAAAAAAAATGTTTATATCTAAACTGTCTAACTGATAAAAAGTTAATAAATGTAAATAAAAAAAAAAAATGTAACCTGTCATATAATTAAAAATTTGTAATTTAAAAGTAAATATTTACTTTTAATCTCTCAATTTCTTAAAGGTGAAAGATAAAGCTTTATTTTAGAAAACAATACTTTTAATTGTACAATTGTTTTTTTATTTAACATTATTTTACCATTGATAAATGTGGTTCAAATAAGTTAAAAAACATCTAAATTAGACTGAGAATATTTTTTCCGAAAAATTCCTTGATATATCAAAATGCAAAATGTTCATAAAGCTACAATTTTTCCATTTTGTCAAGCAATTTCTTCTTAATTGCTTAATGAACTCTAAAAGAAATTTTGCACAACTACAAATAAAGAATGTAGAGTAGCAGACAATAGTTGAGTGAAAATAATTAATTTCATTTATCAAAAATACTCCAATAAACATAAGTCTTAGTAGCATGTGAGATTTGTCCTATCTGTAGTTGGTTTAAACTTTTACAAATTTCATTAATATTCATATTCTTAATCGAGAATGCCAAGGTTCAGTAACTACTTTTTATAATTATCTATTTTGATATGATAAATATTTTATTTACGTCTTTCCTTTATGAGACCTTGCCAAATCCTCATAGGCTTCCATGAATTATTTACGTTTTGTGGAATAAATCAATTTTACAATTCTAAAGTTTAAATACAAACTAAACATTAAATGCTTTAATTTTAAACACAAATATATTAATACATTAAAGGGCCTTAAAGTTTAAGCACATTAAAGTGCATTAAAGTTTAAGCACATTAAAGTTTGCATTAAAGTGCAAGCACATTTAAGCACATTAAAGTGCATTGCAAGTTTAAGTGCATTAAAGTTTTTAAGCATTAAAGTGCATTAAAGTTTAAGCACATTAAATGCATTCAAGTTTGCATACAAACTAATGCATTAATGCATTAAATGCTTTAAACAAAATGAAATACCAATATTTTATTTTTAAGACTCACTTTAGCTGACAAAGAGTAAATGGAAGATAAATTTCTTTTTAAGAGAATATTCTATGTACAAATGAAGGGTTTATTGTTTGCTATTTACAAAGACTTTATGATTTCGTAAACTTTTATCGACGTTTAGAACTCATAGTCCCTGCAGGAACATATAACGACGACGAGGTAAAAATAAGCAATTTTTCGCCAGTACTAGTAAAGCATAAATTCTTTACAATGTTGTTATGATGAAATCAGAATGTATGCGAGCTGACTCAATAGTACCAAATCAATGAACGGAAACACATTTGTTTAAAGATAAAAGTGACAACCTAAGATATTGATATTTTGATACGACACTGGATTTTATTTGAGACTTTAAAAAGAAGATAAATTGTCATATTTACCAAATTTTATCAAAATATAAATTTGTCATATTGAGGGAAACATATTCTCTCAATTTTATTTTCTCACAGAAGATTTGCTAAAAAACAAAATAAAATAAAATAAAAAAATTGAACTCCTTTTTCAAATCTGATGTATCTTGCGTAAACATTGTGAATTTATTTTTTCCCTTAATTATTAAAGAAAATATTTATTTGCGCATGTGCATTAATAATCATAATATTTTACTTTCTCGTTTATTTTATAATAGCACTTTTTTAAATGCGTCATACAAAAAAGAATACAAATTAGACAACCATTTTAAACTCTGTTTGGTTAAAATATATCAAATTATATAATTTATTTTTCATGTAATTTTGTTTTTGTTTTAAATGGATTTATCTTCATAATATATATTTTAGCTACACTGTAAAAGCCAACAGCCGTACCATGCTGAATATACCGGTACTCGTTACATCACCGCATCATTGGGCGCGGTCAGTACTTGGATGGGAACACCGCGTGCCATTGGCATTCACAAATTTGTGACCTGAATGACCGAGTGTCTGTCTCTCGGTGCCACAGGTTTCGTGTTCGAATCCCGGCCGTGCCATGGATGTTTGTAGTGGTTCGGTATCCAATTTAAGCCGTAGGTCCCGGTCGCCTATCTCTGTAAGAGCGTCAAGGAGCCAAAGTCAGACTTCTACTTACGGGTGCTCCATCACAACAGAAGCTGCTTCCTTCCCCTTCAATCATGAGTACGTATGGGCTCGTGGGCTTGGCCAGCCAAGTGGGATAAGAAACAACAGCTACACTGTTTTCTTCTATATCCCATATCTATATAACCCCTTAACTCTGTAAAAATTCACTTGCTAATTTTAAAATGCACGGAGAGATTAATAAAATTCAAAATAACTAGACTGCGCCGCTGTACTTCCCTCGGATGAGAGTCTCGATGCCTACTGAACATTTCTCCTGAACGCCAAAGGGGACGCTCTTGCCAATGTGTGGGAGGACGCACGATTAAATTTCGGATTTTTTTTAACGATAAACAGTTAACCTAGAAAAGATTAAAAAATATTAAATGAGATATTTTTTTAAATGTTTGGTATTTTTTCCCAACCTTATATTATTATCCTGTCATATTATTATCATTAATTCTGATCTTATCTTAAAAGTAACTTAAAAGTAAAAATGATGTAATGAAAATAAAATTTATTATTGCTTTATTTTTAAGCTATTAATTTAAGCTATTTATCAATCATATGCGTAAATGTTTGAGCCAGCACATTTGAGACAATAAATATGGATTTTTAAACTAAAACAGATGTAAGTCAGGGTATTAAAAAAGATAAGTAAGAATTACTTATGTTTCATTAAGGGATTCTTTTTTGCTGACTCATTAAGTTTTTTTTTTTTTGCTGAAGAAATATTTTTTGAAAGTCTAAATAAAAATTCATTTGAAATGTGAAGTTTCTATTCTGAAATAAGAAGCTTGATAAACAAAGTAAGAATATTTAACATAAAAACGAAATTTTTCAACAAGTGTTAGCTAATTCTAGAGTGTTTCGATAATAATGCTTTTTTATATCATAAATGAATGTTAAGTATTACTTTTAGAATAACGTATTTTTAAATTTTTCTGTAGGTCTCTTTTTTTTTTTTTATAAAAAAGCATGTAAATATTTTTTTACGGAAAGTAGCTATTTTTTTTTTTTTTAAATAGGAGTGTTTTTCTTTTTTATTTAACTCAGCAGCAACATCTTAATTACAAAAAAGTGTACTTTGATAAAAATCGGAGTTCATTGAATCATACTTTGGCATTTTTTCATCGCCAAGTTGGCACAAAACCGCGGATCGAAATTATTAATAAATTTACCATAAGATATTTAAAAAAATAATCAACAATTGCAGTAATATTTTCATTGCGCATTGCATAATTGTTTCACAAAGTAATTAGTGAAAAAGATTAATTACATATAATAATTTTCTGCAAATCAGTGATAATGATTTTTTACCTTCAAGTTAAAAAAAATGAAACGAAAATAAGTAAATCTAATGATTATTATGAATATGAAATGCTAAATTATAAATAAATTTATTTAAATGCAATTAAAATTAATCTTGCATGCTATGAGGTATGTGGATTTGGCGACATTCCTTCCCTCAAATATGTTGAATTCTCTTCTGTTTCAAGTTAATGTAATTAATTTATCAATTTTTGTTGCGCTCTTTCAACAAATGTGACACTACTCTTAATTATTTTTTATAATTATTACTGAATATTATATATTTACTACTGTTATAATTATTGTTACTTTGTTATATTTTTTTTTAGTGTTAGTAGTTTATCGGTTTCCATATTAATGGTAAAACAATTTATTTCCTGTAAAAATTTATTTGTAGCCTGACTTTAATTTTTGTAATAATTTTTTTTTTCAAAAGGATGGTAATATAAATGTCCCGTTTTTAAACTTACTCGTATCAAGAGAAAGTAGAAATAATTTTAATTTTATGAATTTAGTTTAAAGAAGGTTATAGTTTAAAATTTAGTAGTTCCGCTTCAATTCTCCTTCTTTTGTATTAGCCAAGATCCTTAATTCGTTCATGTCTGTTCATGATGATTTTTTATTGAGGGGGATAGAGTGTCCAGATATTGTTTGCTATTAAAGGGCTGCTGCAACAGCAAGGATTTCCTGAGAGATTTGGAGTGCTAAGGTGTGTTGAAGGTGATGGAATGTTGCGTGTTTGAAGGTCTGAAAGTTAAGAATTTTGTAGGTCCAACTTATGGAAGATGTTTTTGTTGTTTCTTATCCCACTTGGTAGACAGCAACATCTAGACAAAGTCCATGAACCCATATGGTCTCATGGAAGGAGGCAAAAATTTGGGAGGCCGCTTCTGTTGTGATGGGACCACCGTAGGTAGGAATCTGACTCGGATCCGTGATGCTGACTTTTTACGGGGTAAGGTTGCCAGTCCTACGCTCTACAGTCATATTAGATCGAGACCCATGGCTTAGAGTGAATTCAGAAACCCTAAAAACATCCATCGCATCGCCGGGTTCAAACCCGAAATTCGTGGCACTGTGAGCCGAAGCGCTAGTCACTCGGCCCTTCAGGACCAACTTCTGGGCGATAAATGAGTTTAATTAGAAGGAAAATTAAATTGGATTGTTATATAAAATTAAATGTGAAAGTGGATAACAAAACACACAGTCTGAAATCCATTCGAATTAACTCGTGGTTCTCTCATTCACATATGTGTTTGTACTGTATTCTTAAGATAACGTATGACTGGACCCGTAGACATTCAACTGCGGATATTGTAGATGACCTTGACCAAACATCCTGATCGAATGGATGAGTTTTCTGTAGTGAGATTTGCATGGATGTGATAATGAAAGAAAATATTTTGATTGGTGGACCTGGAGTTTCTGAGAGCAAGTTTGGGAAGCCCCGTGCGGGACTGGATAAGAATATCTCCACTGTAGCACTGATTTGAACAACATTAATAAATAAATTAATAATTATAGACAAATAAATAACAATTAATATCAACCAACAAAAAATAACTGTATGTGCTGAAAGCAAAAACAATGAGAAACAGAGATAAAGCAGTAAACAAACAAACAAACAAAAATTAGAAATAAATTTAAGCCTGATGTAATTTAAATAACGACTCCAATTGAATTAAGATTTCTCCAAATAGGCTTACCAAATAGAGTAATTTATTGCGCGTGATAAAAACTTGGTTAATTTCCCTAAAGGTTAGAAAAAAGCATTTTCAACATTAAGCAAAACACTCAGTGCTGCGAAAATCTATACTCAATGTCATTCTTTCTTCTCGTAGATAAGTTTTAATTTGTTTAAACTATTTATATTTGTTTTCTGAAATAGCGAATTTTAAATATACTAACAATAAAGCCTTTTCTAATTCATTAGTTGTAAAAAGCAATGCGATTAGTCCTAAAGTGTGAAAATCCCTCGCGATAATCTGGCGACATTTACATTAAAAAATAAAGAAGAAAATAGATCGGCTAACGAAAAGTATTAAATTAGAGAACGAATGTTTACCAATTAATTTAGCTTGATAATTAAAGTTATTGATTAGTATATTTAGAATAATTATTTGGGAATAACTATGCAATTATTATTTTTACAAGTTATATTTTTTTAAATAAAAATATTACGCTCTTGCTGCAAAATAAAAATTATATAAGCGGCCTATAGCAAAAGCATATAAAATGTTTTTATCCAATTATAAGATTCATAGTTTGAACCATTTATAAGGTTCAAACTATGAATCTTATAATTGGGTAAATGAATCAGAGAAATAACTGAGAACAAGTAATATAAAAAAAAAAAAAAAAATTTTTAAGTCAATTCCTACTTTTTTTTTTTTCACTATATTGCAGAAAGTCCTTTATAAATAATTTTCATTCCTTTTTTTAAGTTTATCTGGCACCCTCTATTGGTAGATATATGCAACTTAAATCTAAAAAAAAAAAAAAAACTAAAATTAATGAATGAAATTTAATTACTGAATTAATATTTGAAAAAACTGCATTAACATCCAGTGTCATCCACTACAAGTTCAAAGAAAATGTATTTGAACTTGAGTGAATGAATAAAAAAAAATTTTTTATGAACGATTGAAAATGTGAACCAGATATATATAGGAAGAGTGTGGAAAGCTAATAGAAGGAATTGAAAAAGAAACCCAAATTTGCATCTTCATT